>JAQQSW010021714.1:0-10609 GCA_028646575.1 Pseudocheirus occidentalis
CTCTCTCCCGGCCGTCAGCCTCACGGATCAACATGGGTAAGAAATCCGAGATGGGGCACCCCTTTCTTCCCGGGGAAAGGGAATAAATTCCTCTTCTTATCTAAGGCATCTCTGTGTTTACTTTTCTAATTAAATTAAGAATAATAGGTTTTTTTTTTTTTTACCACAAACAGAATCACCAGAGCTTAACACAGGACCTGGAACACAGTAGGCACTTAAATGCTTGTTGACTTGCTTTGTTTTAAGCAGTCTTCTCACTGATACTGTGTGTAGTTTTTGCAAAATGTACACCAAGTTTATGGGGGGAATGTTTTCTTACTATTGTTTCTATGACTCCATCTCAATAAATGTCTTTGCTTTGAGCTAATTATATCCTCTAGGTGACTATTAAAATAAATGCACTGGTGGAAGCTTGTAAGCTATATTTTTAGGAATCTGGACCCACAGAGTACCTTGAACCTGGGTCAGTTGTCCCCTGGGGGACCAATCCAACCTGTTAGTACAAGCTGGGAGTGGGGGTAACCCTGCAAGAGGCATATATATACATCACTCTTTTTAGTCCCTGATTGGAGAAAACACTTGTACTTAAATCTTTAGATTCTAAAGTTAGAGCTTGAAGAATTCTGAGTGAACAATTAGTATAAACCCTTCATTTAAGATGGAATGAGGAGGCCCAAAGTGACTTAGAATCAGTGGGATGCTGGTAAATGTTTAACAACCAGTTCTTGGAGGGGGGGGGGGAGCACCCTGTGACACACTTTTAATTTTAATTTGCGTTCTTAACATTTCCTACTTCATTCTCTTAAGTCTAGACAATAAACAAAACAATAAATCAAGCTCTGTTTTGAAGCCTTTGCTAATTCCTGAGATGTAAATGTTCACACTGAGAGCCTGCTGGAACTGGCCACTGCTAAATTATCAGAGAAGTCACTAGCATTAAGTAGAGGATGGGGAAGAGATCTGTGGGTGAAGGGGAGGAGGCTAAAGGAAGGGGAGAAAGACTGAGGGGAAGGGGGAAGATGAGGGGAAAATAAGGGGGAGGAAGGGAAGAGGGAGAGGAACAGAAAAGGCTTCTTACAGAAAATGGGGTTTTAGCTAGGACTTGAGGAAAGTCAGAGACAGAGAAGGAGGAAGAGCAGTCCAGTACTGGGGGTGGGATAGCCCTAGTGAAAAGACTTAGCACTGGAAAAATATTAATAGCTAGCATTTACATACCGCTTTAAATTTTGTAGTGCGCTTTATAAATATCTTGTTTTAACCTCACAACAGCCCAGAAAGATAGGTGTTATTATTATTCCCACTTTGCTAGGCTGATAGGGGTTAACCAATGTACCTGGGATCATACAAAGTTGATAATAACAATATTACGGAACATTTATATACTTACTACGTGTGCTAGACACAGTGCTAAGTACTTAATACTTACTATGTCATTTGATCCTCACAATAACCCTAGGAGGTAGGTTCTGTTATGAGCCCTCTTTTACAGATGAGGAAACTGAAGAAAACAGAGGTTAAGGGGTGACTTGCCCAGTAAGTGTCTGAGGCTACATTTGAACTCAGAGCTTTCTCATTCTAGGTCTAGGGCTCTCTCTACCTGACCACCTAACTGCCTCCATATGTAAAAGGGACTTTAGAAACCATCTATCTAGTCCAGTGTTTCTTAAATTGTGGGTAAAGACCTTATATGGGATTGCAAAAAATTAGGCAACAGTAAAAGGTTTCTGAACAAGCACTGACCAGAAATTAATTAAAAATCAAACACGTAATGAATCTGAGGTGTTTCTAGCAGCACTTGCCCACGTTTCATGGGGTAACTTCACTGCAGCCTTGGTTCTGAAGACAAAACATGTGTATTTTGGACCGCGCATGCCCTCAGGCCATGAAACCAGTAGTAACAAAATAAAGGAGGAGAGTGGAAAAAGTACAAGAAGCCTTGATTCTAGTTCAACCTCATTTTTCCAGAAGGAAACTGTAATTTTAAAACAGTTAAGAGACAGAATAGTAAGTGCTAGAGGTCACTTAATAATAATAGAGTCTCAGACACCATCATACTGAAATCGCACAGAGAAGTAGTAAGTTCATATTCAAGCTCAAATTCTATGATTCTAAATCCTTGGCTCTCTCCTCGCCTGTTTGTGCTTTTTGTTTCAAATCTTGTGTTGTTGGGGTCTTTGTTTTGTCTTGTTTTGAACAGCTTCAATATATGAAGAGTTAAATGGCAGTTACCTCAACAAAAGATTTCATCATTTGTAAAACTGATGTCTTCTACACACATGCAAAAAGATTCCTAATATGGAAACTAATATTACATCCAGATTAAAAGGGACACACATGAGAGTTGGAGTGGGAGGCTGGGGAGGTGGGAGGGATGATATCAGAAGCAGTGGGATTGGGGTATAGTGGGGAAAGGGCTGGGTTTGAGTCAGAGGACCCTCACTGAAGCCCAGCTTTGCCATTTAGAACCTGAGTGACTTTGGGAAAAGCCTTTCACTTCTCTATGCCTAAGTCTATTCATTTATAAAATAAGGGCACTAGACTAGATGACCTTTGAGACACAATCTAACTCTCCAGTTTCCCACAAGTCTTAATGCCATTTGAAGGTATTCAAGCTTTCATAAATTAAAGAGGTGTCCCAAAAGTCTTATTGCTAATTTAAACTAGTAAAGCTTAAATAGCTATCTGTGATGCTATGAAATGAATAAAGATATTTTGGGATAATGATCTATCTCCTCCTACAAATGATCAAAAAGCTGCTTTTTATTTAGCATTGCTAGGCCAATACTATCTCCAAATCTTGTTCATAAGTAAACCTCATGAAAGAATCGATATGAAAGCTAGGGAACCAGTTAAATGAATCCCAGCTTGGGATCAAGTAAAATTTATTTAGCATTGATGTTCAATACCCTTTCTTGATTATTCAGGTATTCTCTTATCCCATGCCTTTCTTCAACTCCACTGGCCTTTCCATTACACCACAGGAAGACAAGATCTCTGTCCTCTGAGTTCACTAAGGAGTATTCAGCTTCTTATGTGAGTCAAGGTTGTAGGATTTTCATGTTTCATTCAGAGAGAGACCAAGCTAGATGCAGAGAGACTACATTTTATTCTGTAAGAAAAAGCTTTGCACAATAGAAAAAATCCTCACTCTTCTGCCATATTATCCTTGCCAACTACACAACACTATCCACACTTCACTCTCTTCTCTCTGGCCATCTTCTATGCACTCTTCTTGTTTTCCTTCCTTCTAGTTCTGAAAACATGAACCATGCTCAAAATAAATTCTGCCCTTCCTTTCCGAATAGGACATATCAGTATACTCCCTGTGGTCCCACTCGCTACTTTCCAGATTTTAACTTTTCATTTTAACTTTCCAGTTCAAAGTGTCCCTTCTTGGCCACAATTCCTCTCTGGGTTTCAATCTTGAAGACAGTGTCATCTTACCAGGTATGACTTCAAATGAATCATATCTGTAAAATAAGAGTATTAGAGTAGACGGCCTCTGAGGTCCCTTCCAACTGTAGACCCATGATCCTAAAACCTCACCCCATAACCACTGTACAGTCTAAGAAGGGGGATGTCTTGTAGTTTCCACTAATGCAGTGGTTATTTCTTCCTAAATAAGAAAAAAAATAGTAAGGGGGTACTGTAGCAGAGAGTGTCAATCTAAGTATAGTAGTCTTACTAATAATAGTAAGTTATACATGTAGCAATTTAAGACTTAAAAGGGTTTACAGGAACTCTGTGAAGTACATACCATAGGTATTATCCCCATCTTACATATGAGCCATCTCAGACTCAGTGGTTAAGTGATTTGCCTATGGTCAACATAGCTGGTATGTCATAGTATTCTTCAAGAACAAAGGGGAAACAGCAACAATGACAATGAGTTCTGTACCAGAGGTTCAAACTGAGGTCTCTCCTATTTTGAGACTTTCCTGAATACATCCCATTTATATTTGATCTCTTTATAAATACCTGTTTTCCAAAAAGGAATAAATGTCTTTGGCCCTTGTGGACCATTCATAAAGTATTCTGTAGGCTCTCTAAACACATAAGCTACTCCAGCTTACCCAAATTCAGGTCTTGAGAACAAATATACATCAAAGTGAGAAGGCTCATTTATTTAGCTTTCCTGGCTATTGTGATGATCACGGTAATATTTCAAGTGGCTTCCATCCTGACACATCTAAAGTTCCATATTTTGGATGTAAGTTTTTAGGTGAAGTTGTCCATAATATGAGATAAAGGTTCACTCCACTCCTATAAAAAAAACAAAAACCTTGACTAGTTTGGATGGATGAATTAATTTGAATTCCAGAAACCTCTAAGGGATTTTCAGTGATCCACTTTATCAGAGGGTTAGCAGAAGTTATAATTATCTCTTTTCAAGTATCAAAGATAAAATGGCCTTCAATCCTCTTTTTTCCTTAACAACCTCTTAAAAGGTTCCCATGGTAATCAAATGACCTACCCTAGACAAGGGAAAAGGCCTGGAGCCCCAGTACAACTTGTTTCTTTTTAAATTTGCACAATAAAAGCATAAATTGTGTCTAAAATCTAATATGATGAGATAGGCCAGGAAAATGCTTTCTATATGTTACAGAATCATAGATCTAGAACTAGAAGGTATCTCATAAGTCATCTAGTAAGACATCCTCATTTTACAGATAAGAAGCTGAAGTCCAGGAAGATTCAGTGATTTTCAAAAGGTCTCACTTATAAATGGAGCTGGAGTTTGGACCAGGTCTGGGTCTTTGACTCCAGAAGCAACATTCTTTCAGAATCTGGCTCATGATAATAAGAACTAAGGCACATTTGGGGGAATTTTCTGATTTTTCCAGGCTTTTACCCAAAAAGGAATCTATATATTAGAGAGCCGCAGTGGCCTATAACTGCCTTCAGTTTCCTGGACCTTTATAAGGGAACCAGGTAGCAACTTGCAGGATGACTGTTAGCCAAAGGGAACCAGGTAGCAACTTGCAGGACAACTGTTAGCCATTGATTAGAAATCAACCTCTGTGTGGCAAAGGAAGAGGAGGGGACCAAGATTGTACTCTTAGAGTCAGAGTAAATGAATTGGTGTGGGGAGACAGAAGAAGCATGTGAGTGAGTGTCATTATTTCTTATAGCATGTTATATTCATGTACTCTAATTTGTTTAGCCATTCCCCAATCAATGGGTATCTACTTTGTTCCAGTTTCTGCTACCAAGAAAAGTGCTTCTATGAATACTTCGGTAGAAATGAGAACTTTCATCTTTTGACCTTCCTACAATATATTCTTAGTAGTGAGATCTCCGGGTCAAAGAGTTTAGCCATGTTAGTAACCCCCTTAGTATAAAAATTCCAAATTGTTTTCTAGAATAGCTGAACCAATTCACAATTCCACCAACTACATGTTAGTATGTGTTGTTTTTTTCTCTTTCAATTTTGAATATTTTTGTTTCTTGTCATTTTCTATTTATTGGGTATGAAGTGAAACCCAGAGTTTGGTTGTGTTTTTTAGTCACATTTTTCTTATTGCTAAGTAATTTAAGCAATCTTTCAAATGGCTGCTAAAAATTAACATTTCTCTTGAGAATTATTTGCTTGTACACTTTGGTCAGTTATCCATTAGAGAATTGTACTAGGTTTTATATATTTATGCTAGTTCTTTATATATCTTAGGTACCAGAGCTTCATCAGAAATATTTGATGTAAAGAGGTTTTTCCACTATCAACAGGTTCTCTTCTTATCCTAGCTGCACTGATTTTGTTTGTGTAAGTTTTTCAATTTCACATAATCAAAATTTCCCATTTTATTTTTTCTCATCCTTGTCCCATTCTTGGTAAGAAATTCTCCTTCTAGCTATAGTTCTGAACAGTATCTCCACCCACTGAGAGGTTATTAATCAGGTTTGATCTTATGCAACTTATCTAAGGTGGGTGTTTTCTGAGATTCCCCCAGTCTTTGTTTTTGTTGTGTTCTTTAAAGGGAGCATCTTGAGAGGTAGGAGAGAAGTATGGAGGAGGGCGATAGGACATATGCTACTCTGAATAATGGTTTTGTGACACATAGTTTCCACCTAGGAAATCTGGGGAAAATCTTTGCATAGACTGACTTCCATCCCCAGGACACCGATACTAGCTCCCTACTTGCATATAGTTCCAACAGAATAAAGAAAGATGAAAGATCAAAGAGAACAAAATAGAACTCCCACCAAAATGCTTGAAAAATAAGACACCCTCCAAAGAGCAATTGCCTTTCAAAGTTCTATACAGTCTCACCAACTTATGAATAGGCAGGTTCTCCCCTACTTGCCCCTGCTGGCATTGCCAGGCATAGTATCTCCCTACAGTCTATCAACAGGCAATGTTAGGAACTCCTCCTCATAGCTCTCCCCAGCTCTCAGCAGACATTGCCTCTTGTTTTCCACACAGCTAGGTTAGCAATCCTGTGCCATCAGACATTATTCATCTACTTCATAGCAGTCCCTCCTATGGCTTTGGATCAATTCCCCCTGCAGCTTTCTATTATAGTTCTTCCAGAGTTTGCCTCTCTGACAGGAGATGCAGTATTTGTTCTTCCCAGAATCACTGTAACAGGGCTACACTTCTCCATTACCACTCAGCATCCAGTCAGGTGAAGGCCTCTGCTAATACTAAATACAATTCCTGTTCTTGCAACCATTTCCCCCTGGATATTCACTATCACTGGGCTCAGGAAGGTGGGACTTCTATTCTTTTGCCACAGAGAAACTCTCCTTGAATTTGTTATTCTGCTTAGAAATTGTACTTATTCTGCTAAATACCATCATAACAGCACACTAACTTTCCTTTAATGATCAAATATTTATGCAGGTAGGCGTCTCCTTTGATACCAAGACTTTTGTTCTGGCACTGCTTCTAACCCTGGCCCCTCTCAGATATGGGTTTGGAAAACCTCTTGATTCCAGAATTATTGGTTGGCTATAACTACTCTGTTCTGTGTCACAACATCAATATTGCTACTTAAGGACTAGATTTGGAAGCTTTATCCTAGCAACTCGTGCTATACGTACAGACATTCTACTTAACCATTTGAAGAAAGGAAATCTCAACTCTCAGTAATTTAGTATTACCAGATGCTAGGCCTTTCCATAAGTAGAGGGTTTCAGCCACTAAGCTCAAACTAAGTTCCCCTTCTTGTTTGGGATGCATGACGCATGATCCCACTCGATATTCCAATGAAGTAAAGGAATTGATATTGAATATGAGTTCATTCATGTTCTTGTGGAGCTCATCACCAGATATTTATCATCCTAAAAACCTGACACACCCTCCCTATTTCTCCTCTGTCTGAAATAGCAAACTGATATCATCTTCCATCATCACAGGGTCCTTGAAAATGGAAGTCCCATTCATATGGCTAGCAAATTCCAACCTCTTCTCCCCATATAAACCCTGTGCCTTCTCCATGTGCCAGAGTAGAAGAGAGCTGGGTCAAAGGACATAGTGTTTAGTGACTTTTTTTTTATTTTTTTAGTGCCTTTTTTTTGTGTATGATTCCAAATTGCTTTCCAGAATAGTTGTACCCCAACAGCAGATCAATGTGCCTGTTTACCAACAACCTCTTCAACATTTTTCATTGTCCTTTTATATCATCTTTTATGACTATTCTCTAAAAGTTACTAAACTGTGCTTAACCTTTGACCCAGTGCTACCACTATTTGGCTTGTACTCTCCACTCCAAAAAACAAAGTGGAAAAGGTCCCATATGTACAAAAACATTTAAAGCCACTCTTTTTTTTTTAATGGTAAAATACTAGAAACTAAATGCGTACCCATTAATGGAGGAATAGCTTAAACAAATTATGTTATATAATATATAAATATATTATATAAATATATACCCTTTTGTATCTTTGCCAAGAAAATCCCAAATAGGGTCATGAATACTGCTGTAAGGAATGATGAAGAAGATGGTTTCAGAGAAACTTGAGAAGACTTTTATGAACTGATACAGAGTGAAGTGAGCAGAACCAGGAGAAAAACTTATACATTGAAGGCAAAAACCTTTAAAAAAGACTTAAGAACTCTAATCATTGCAGTGACTAACCCCAATTTCAGAAGACCCATCTCCAAACAGAGAGATGATGACTCAGGGTACAGATTAAGATATGTATTTCTGGACATAGCTTATGAAGAAAATTATTGTGGATTGCTTTGCATAAATGTTAAAAGGTCTTTGTTTTTCTTTTTAAAAAAATTAGGAGTGGGGAGGTGGGAAGAAGAGAAACTAGATTTTTGTTCACTTAAAAAATAAAATTTAATTTAAAAATGTTTAAATAAGTTTTTTTTTCCTTTGAACGTCTTCTCTCATTATTTCTACCTTCTTGTATCCATGGAAAGCTGTTACCCTCAAGATAAGTATACTACATCTCTGGACACCCTCACTGGTATGAGATGAATTTTCTCTTGTGTCCCTAATACATTGAGCCAGGAGCAGGAGTCAGCATACTCTATGTTCCACATTGCCTCTTAGAGACCTTCCCTCTCTCTGTATTATTTATCCAACTCTCTACCTATATATGGTCTTTATCCTAACAAAAATATTAATAATAACTATTATTAGTTATTTATAGTCTTGAAATTTACAAATTTGCATATCATAACAAAATGTGTAGTAGGCATCATTTTCTTATTTTCTGAATGAGGAAACTGACATTGAAAGGTCAAGTGACTTGCCTGTGTCACAAAGCTCATGATTATCAAAGATGATTTGAACCTCAATATTTATGATGTTCCAGCCTCAGAACCTGAATCTTCTAACTCTAGAACTCTATCTACTATACCCTAGACCAGTGGTTCTCAACCTTCCTAATGCCCTTTAATACTCCTATGTGGGTGTATCTGCATGTGGGCAGACCCACCTGGAGACAGATAAAGGAGCAGTATCTAGGTTACTAAGACCATTGAAAATATGTGTTTTCCAATGGTCTTAGATGACCCCTGTGAAAGGGTCATTTGATCCCCCAAAGGGGTCACAACCTTCAGGTTGAGAATGGCTGCCCTAGACCCTTCTTTTTTCATGGAATTTGGTATATTTGGTTCATAGTCTTCCTCTTCATCCTACTGCCTGCCCCCCTGTTTTTAGGATTTCAAAATAAATACTGATGTTCTCTAAAATGCCTTCTCCTTCCAGTTAATCAACATCCTAAATTGAATGATCTATACTTCTAGGACAGCTAGGTGGCACAGTAGATAAAGTGATGAACCTGGAGTCAGGAAGATCTGAGTTCAAATCCAGCCTTAGCCACTTATTGACTGTGTGACCCTGGGCAAGTCACTGAATGCTGTTTGCCTCAGTTTCCTCATCTGCTAAATGAGCTGGAGAAGGAAATGACAAAACCATTTTTGTATCTTTGCCAAGAAAATCCCAAATAGGGTCATGAAGAATCAGATACAACTGAATAACAACACAATACTTTTATTCTGCCTCAGTCACTGAGAAAGATGATCATTTCCCTGATCTGATACAATATACGCATAACTCTCTGTGTCCATGACCCTGAACTCTAAAATTCCTATCTGTGATCATAAGCAATCCTTCTGTTCCCTCTGCCTCTTTCCCTCCTATTAAATCTATTCTTTCACCTCATTGCAACCTCCAGTCATTCCATTCCTCTCTATTCTACTAGTCCTTACTCTGGTTTAACTTTCCTCTTTTCACAGACTTAACCTTATAATGAACCAGTTGGACTCTACATTATCCCCTACCCTTGAATCCCTTGACCCTTGGTCTCCAGCAATTCATTGATGATGCACCAATCTCTTTTACAAATGCAGTCTAGGAAGTCTACTTCTGTGTAATACCTTACTTTTCAGTCACTCCCATATTGTTAAATCAAGTCATCCAAGCTACATAGGGTGGAGGGAGCAAGTAAGCCTTCGGGGCGCTAAGTAACCAAAGTACCAGAAACTCATCTGCAAATGAACAAGGTATCTAAGCCTGAAACTCATCTCCTATTCATACACAGATGATTAACATTCCACTGACAATACTTTGACCTACAATCCCACTACTTCTATGCTCTCACATTAACTAAAGAATCTCCCTCCTCCAAACACATGTACTATGTCCTCTGCACACTCAGACTCCGCTCAGTATTTCATCAGAAACCAGTTTCTAATCACCTATTGCACAGATTACAAGCATCAGGAGAATATCCTATTTCTTTCTGGCTGGAGGGATTAATTGCCTGTTATGTTGATGTGGTTATGGTTAGGGTTGCTAACCAATTTTGAGACCCCAAAATACCAACACGCCGGTTCCTGCCGAATGAATTCGACTCAAGTCTTCTTTAAAAGCAAAATTTATTAAAAGTGTGTCTATATTGGACACAGACAGAGCAAGTCTGTGCTAGCAAATTCTACGGCCATCTCACACATATGGGAGCAAGATGGGATCTTATATACAGAAAGGTTGTGGGAGGAATCTAGGGGTGGTCCAGAGGAGGAGATTGGGGAGGGTCTTCAGGAAGAGTCAGATGAGGTCAGACTCCAGTAGGGAGGGTCTTCAGGAGGAGTCAGATGAGGTCAGACTCCAGTAGGGAGGGTCTTCAGGAGTCAAGATGAGGTCAGACTCCA
>JAQQSW010021715.1:0-10608 GCA_028646575.1 Pseudocheirus occidentalis
CCCCCCTGTCCAATCATCTTGATGGGTTCTGGGATGATTAAGGGCTGGGGAAAAGGGAAGAAAACTCTAAGGGCACCATTTTAAATAGCAGGATTCCAGATCTAGAAATGATCTTAGTGCAAAGGATAGGGAAACATTAATTGTCAGTGTTCTAGAGATGATTTCTATTCAGCAACAGGTCAGCTTAGATGTGCCTTCCAACTCTGAAATTCTGTTTTCTTTTAAATCAGGTCCTTTACTTTACAGATGAGGAAACAGGACTGAAGAAGTAACATGACTTTTCTGAGGTCACTCAGACGGTTAATAGCAGAGAAGAAATTTAAACCCTGCTCTTTCCAGCTCCCAGTCAAGTATCATTTCTACTGCATCAATCTCCATCGTCCTACACGGTCCACAATAAGGATGAAGTCATAACCTCAAGGGAAAGGCCAGGTAGAACTTTAGCAGATCAAATGGCAAACTGGGAGGCCTCTATACACCAAATGGCCAACAGCATCCGCCATAAAGGACACAGTGGGGAAATAGAAACTGTTCAAAGCTAAATTTAATGAACGCCCAAGGGTATTCATTATGCACATCACCCAGCAATAAATACTCTAGAAGTAAATCAAATGGAGGATGATATAGAAGGGAAAGCAAAGAAATGCAAAGAGTAATCATGGGAAAGAAAGAGGCATATGTTCTGCTTGATGCAAAGCCATCTGGACCACACTAAAGGAGGAAGAGGCAGACTACAGAATGAAGTGAACAAAATAGATGATGCATTGGAGACAGTCAAAGAGGTGGCTGGAGACATTTAGTGGAATAATAAGAAAAAGAGAAAGATAATAGGAAATATTTCAAGTGCATATGGAGAGAGAGGTCAGGGCAGGAGACAAAAGGTCTGTAAGAGAGGAGGAAGGGCTTTTCTGAACAACAGAAGTGACACACGTTAATGGGGTGATTATCACAAGATAACCAGGTTTCACTGCGGAATGTTAACCATCACTGCCCAAGCTGGGGCTCGGAGTCATTGAACCAGCTCCAGAGATGTTAGCAAAAGTCATTTAAGATGTCTCAGTGGGTCCTGAAGTTCACAGAGGTCACAGCTGAAGACCTACTTTAAAAAAAGAAAGAAAGAAAAAAAAAGAACATTTTGTCTTTTATTCTTGCTTTCAGTGATCACAAAGACTGGGGACCAAGTACTGGAATTTGACACGTGTCTTCTGAGAGGAGAAATTTTTGATGGAGTCAAAACTCACCAATACCTGAGGCCCTATGACCTCAAGGAATGGTCTTCTATCCACTGGACAATAATATTGTTCTGTGGAAGTTTTCATATCAGAGATGTTTACCACGACAGATGGTATTTTGCAGTTTTTAAAAAAATGCTTTCCTCACAACCTTTTGATTTAGGTATTGGAGATATCATTATACCCCTTTTATAGATTTAAAAAAAAAAACAGGCACAAAGAAGGCCTGGGATCATAGGCTTTAAGAGTCTATTAAGTCCAGTTTCTTAATTTTACAGTTGATGAAACTGACACCCAGGGAGATAAAAAGATTTGCCCAGGGTCACAAATAGAGGAAATGTCTTAGATGGAATATGTGTGGTAAGCACCCCTTTTTGTTCATCAACATCTGATTTTTTTTAAAAGGTCAATTCAAATTACCTTGGGATTTCCAGAGGTAATTTATTTCCCTTTACCTTCACATGCTGTCCAGAAGTCATCAGATTTCCTAAACTTGAGTCACGGCATCATAGATTTAAAACTGGAAGAGATCTGAGCGACCATTGAGTCCAATCCCATCATGTGATAGATGAAGAGGGCCACTCAGGTGAAGCAGCTTACCCAGGGTTGTAGAGCTAGTAGGGTCTTAGATGGGGAATAGGCTCAGGTCTTCTTGATTCCCAGTCCAGTGCTCTGACTACTCCTCCCTCAAGTGACTTGTCCACGGTTCCATAGTAAATAAATGGTTCTATCAGTACTGGGACCCATTTGACTTAGAGTATAAAGTCCTTTTCCTTATACCATACTGCCTTTCACTTCTGACATCCTCAAAGGAAAGCTACAGTCTTCTTAGACCCTATAATTATTTTCTAGAAATTCTAATAAATGAGAATGGATTGGGAGAGAATTTTATGTTTTCTAAGACAAATGTCTTTACCCTTTAGATGGCTTCCTGGAAAAAAAAAACCAACATTATTTGGAATGTGCTCAGCCACAAATTTGGAGATTCTAAAATGCTGTTTCCCACCCTCCTTGCCATCTGACCTCCATTAAAACAGCTTATAGTATACATGAAAAGTCACTTTGGAAAGAACCTAAATCCTACATTTTAGTCCACCATCAATCGCTACTGATCACCAACCCAAATCCAAAAGGTCAGAATCAAGCAACTAGTAATAACCTTTAGGGATTCCCTCCACATCATTTTCCTTTGGAGAACTTAGATCTAGATTTAAAAGTTACCTTAGAAGCTGCTAGAAATAATTTTTATTGATTACCTTCACTTTTCTCCACTTCACTTTCATTTGGGGCTTATAGATCTAGAATTGGAAGGAACCTTAGCGACTTTTCTCCCCCACTCCCAAAGCAATACCCCCATCTTACAGATGTGAAAACTGAGACCCAGGGAACTGTGACTTGCCCAAGGTCACACACGTAACTACTAAGTATCAGAGAGATTAATTTGAATCTGGGTCTTCAGCATTCTTTTCCTTTGCCTCAGTTGCTGTTTCACCCTGGGCTTTCCCTCAGTGCCTGGGACCTCCTCATGTCGGATCAGCCATCTTTGCTTGCAGCCTCCACACACTGGAACAGCCCTCAACCTTAGCAGCCCCCTTCTCCCATTGAGAAAAGGTTAGGCGAACAAGTCAGCCACCAGGATGGCCATGAAGACTAAGAGAGAAATTTAAAAGGTTCAAGAGACATAAGTTTCTGAGTAATTTAATAATTTTTATTAATAAGACCAGCACACTTATTAATAAAAGGATGGCTATTTGGCTACCTCTCTTAGACCAAAGACAATCATGGTGGTGTGTTCACAGTTTATAAGCCCTTGACAAGTAGTTGGGTTCACCAGGGTGGGAATCAACCCTGACTCAACCTCAACAATGAGAGAAGGAATATTACAATGGGGCTGAAAGTGACATCTTGTCACCCTATAGGGAAACTATCTTTATACACAGACCACCCCAGCCTTGGGCCATCTATTCAAAAACTTCATGCCCCACCCAAGTCCAAGAAGAACACAATAAGCTACCCTATCAGGGTGGGGTTCTAGTCCAATCTCATCATCAGCCATATCCTTCAAGAGACTGAATTTTAAAAATCAGCATTTTAGAACAAGAGGGGAAACTCTGGATCTCCCCAAATCTTTGGTAATTAATAATCATTTTTTTTTCAATAATAAAGAGATCAAATGTCAGTGGACAGAGCCCTAGGTTTAGCGTAGAAGGATCTGGGTTCAAATTCTGACTACTACTAACTCCCAGTGTGGCCTTGCCTACTAGTCACTTCACCTCCAGGCCCCAGTTTCTTTTTCTGTAAAATTAGAAGGCTGAACTAGCTGACCTGCAGGGGCTGTTCAGGCTCTGAATCTAAGCCTCCCCTGACACTGATACAATTGGCTGTTCCAGCCCCTGAGGAAGGTAGCATGATACACCATACAACCCAGTATATTGTTCAGGCCTGTTTTACATCCTCTACATTTTTCCCTGGGCCCCCCAAAATCCTTTGGTGGGCTCCATGCGGCACACAGCAGTAATTGACCCATGGAGTTGAATGTTGTACAGGCCTAATATAGCAGAAAGAACATCAATAATAGACTCAAAGGACCTGGATTCAAATCCTGATTGGAAGCAGCTGTGGTATAGTGGATAGAGTAGCAGGCCTGGAGTCAGGAGGACCTGAGTTTCTCCCCATTGGGTAGCCCTGACTAATGACCTACATAGAGAGGAAATACCGTGGAGGGAGAGGGGACTATGAGTGTCACTGTACAGTTCTGATGAGCATCAGTCATTAGTTACACTCTCCATGACATCTAAGACCAGAAGCCCATCGCTTTCACAAGTCCCCAGTAGTCACTTGCTCAACTGCCCTATAGAAGAAACTGCTTTTAATATAAAAGTGCATTGTCAAAAAACATAAGTCTAGGAATTGATTGAATTTAAAAGATGTCAACATGCTATTTAATAGTCGCTTACATAAAAGCGGTTCCTTCTGTGGAATCCATAAAGTGAAGGAGATTTTAGAGGAAACGACTCCTAACTCTGACCAGGTGCTACAGGCTACCTTTCCATTAGCAGGTGGTAAATTATAAAAGTAGCATTCACAATTAGCCCAATCTTACTTTTGTATCGTGTTTATCTAGCTGTTTTCTGGGAATGTGCAGGTGTTTTTGCTTTGTGTGTTTATGTTTGGAGATATAGAATAAGCAACTTAGAATAAGCTGGCCTTGGGGTAAGGAAGATCTGTATATATATTAGCTCTACCGCTACAGGCAAGACTTTAACCCCTCAATGTCCCCAGGAAAACTAAAGTTTCAGTTAGAGAAGTTGGGTTCAAATTTGACAATGCCCCTTTTCTATCCATATGACCTTGGGCAAGTCATTTGCTTTCTCTGGGCCTCTATTTCCTTTCCTCTCAATCAATCAAGCATTTATTGATTATGTACTTTGTGCCAGGAATCATGCTGGGGGGAGTCATAAGTAGAAAGCATGAAACAATTGCTATTCTCCAGGACCTTTCATTTTAATGGAGGAGATAACAAATATACAGAATGTCTCAAAAATCTTTGTGCAGTTTTAAGCTAAAACTTTTTTTTTAAGCTTTTAAAAAAGCATCTAACAGGCAACACAGTTGAAATACAACTCTGGTCCACAACATACCAAGTAACTAGTTCTGATCTACACATTTTTTATCTACTGATGACACAGGGGCACCAAGTTGTAGCAAACCTCTTGGTGATTTGGGGAGATGTCTATTCCAAACACATGAAGACTTCCTCTTGCAGAATGGGTGGATGAGAACAATTTGTTCCAACAGCTATAAGAGTGGCTGAAGGAGGTGCTATGGAGTGCTCAGACCAGGGCTGGGGAACCTACCATCCTCAAGGCCATAGATGGCCCTTTAGGTCCTCAAATGTGGCCCTTTGACTGATTTAGTCTAATTCTGTTTGTCTAAAGTCTCTTCTAATTTACAAATTCAGTCAAAGAGCCACATTTGAGGACTTAGAGGGTAATGTGGCCTCAAGTCTTCAGGTTCCCCACTGACTGGTGTCTTAGACCTTGGTCAGACATTGAAGACACCAAGGTCATCCACTGCAAACCAGGCCATTGCCCCTCATTCTGACATTTATCCTGCCACTGGACTTTGGCGGCTCTGGAACAGAGTGAGGCTGATGATTTTGCACAGCTTTGTCTCACTTTGATTCATATACGAGTCAAGTCCTTTTCGAGAACAAAGGACAAATATAACCTGGGCCATCCTTTGACTCAATTCTTAAAGAGGCCTATTCACTGAACAAGCATTGCCTCACTCAGAGTGAGAACCTGGAAAGACAGTAGCCTAAAAAGGCCAGGATCTCCCATTGCATCCTGGGCCACCTCCAGTCATCCTAATCCATATCTAGCCACCGGATCCAGATGACTCTGGAGGAGAAAGTGAGGCTAGTGACCCTGGATAGCCCTCTCTCACTCAAATCCAAATCAACTTTAAGTCATGTCATCATTTCCCTGATGTCATGGTCTTCTTCAAGAACTAAGGCCAAACACAATCACCCATGATGTCTTCTTCCCAAAAAACAAAGGATGAACAACAAAGCAGAGACCCAAATCTTATGTTTTCATATTAAGACCTAACTGTTACCATCAAGTCAAAAGAGGGGAATGGTACCTTGAACAGGCATGGTGGACACAGAGAAACCTAACCCAAATAGGCACTTTGATTTTTTTGATATCTCTGTGACTTTGTGGACACTCTTATCAGTCAGTGAGCAATAATGCCGATTAAAATTCACCAGACAGGAAGAGAAGGTCTGATGTGCAGGTTAGGACGTGTTGAGAGTCAGGTACCAGTAGATTATGGAAGTAGACGTGTTAGGTAGTTGGAGATAAGGGTCTGAGGTTTGGAAGAGAGATGAGAATTGGAGATATAGACTTGTGAGGTGGTAGCTGAAACTGTAAGAATGAGGAGGATTGCTGAGAGAGAGTACTAAAAACAAAAGGCTATAAGATCAAGGGCACAGCCTTGGGGAATGTTTACCTTTAAAGGATATGAAAGAGGAAGAAAATCTAGTTAAAGCTACAGAAAAGCAGCAATTAGAGAGGAAGAAGTAGGATTGTGTCTGGGGAAAAGTTTTGTTTTGTGTTTGTTTGTTTGTTTGTTTGTTTGTTTGTTTTTTAAGTGAAATAGCCCCAGATCTCCAGGAACAGATTTTATGAAGGGAGGGGTGTGTGTGTGTGTGTGTGTGTGTGTGTGTGTGTGTCTGTGTGTGTGTGTCTGTGTGTGTGTGTCTGTGTGTGTATGTCTGTGTGTGTGTCTGTGTCTGTGTGTCTGTGTGTCTGTGTCTGTGTGTCTGTGTCTGTGCGTGTGTTGGTTGGTTGTTGTCCTTCAAAGATGACCAAAATGACATCATTATGTTAGAGTCAAGTTACTGTGGCTGATCCAGATCAATACAAGCTTAGAATGCTCTACCAAAGGTCAGGCACAAATAGTTCATGTGAACATTTGGGGTGGATTCTCTAAATTTATGTGTCTTGAGTTTCTTTTCTGCTACTTCAATTCTGCTTCAATCATAAAGCATAGCACCTTCTTTGACAAGGGCATGCCATGCTGGGCAGTCCTGTGCCACTGTCTCCCATGTCATTCAATCAGTTCCAAAGTTCCTCAGAGATCTTGAGAGTGTCCTCATATCACTTCTTCTGTCTACCATGTGAATGCTTGCTTTGTCTGAGTTCTCTGTAAAAATAGTTTTTTAGGCAAGCATATGTTTGGCATTCAAGAAACGTGGCCAGACCATTGGAGTTACACTCTCTACAATAAAGTCTGAATGCTTGGCAGTTTAGATCAGAAAGTACCTCAGTGTCTAGTTAGTACCTTACCCTGCCGGGTGATCTTTAGAATCTATGTGTATGTAAATGTTTGTGTATGTATGTATGTTTGTAAAGATAAAGACTGGACCTGTGATTTCTTTGATATGGAGAACTCCTGGGTGAGGAAATGCCTTCTACCAATGCAGATCAGGGCCTTCTCTGCAACATATAGGTTTAAAGAGTGACCAAAAGCATTGAGAGGTTAATGACTTGTGTGGGATCACACTGGCATTATGTCTCATGTGCCAGTTGTGGGGCTTGACGCTAGATCTTCTTTATCTCGAGGCTGGCACTATGCCATTCTGCTTCTTCATATAGATATATGTGCAGAATAAATATCATACAGATATATCAAAAGGGTCCTTAGGGAGGGAGAGCACACGTGTTAGGGTAAATTGGGAAAAGCTTTATATAGAAGATGGTGTTGGGGTTTCTTGTAAAAGGAACAGACAATGAAGAAAGGGTGCATCCCAGGCATATCGAATAGCCACTCCAAAGGTATAGAGATGGGAGCTGGAGTACAAGGAGTGAAAACAAAGTGAGGATCAGTTTGTCTGTACTGGAAAGTTTGGGAGGAGGAATAATGTAGAGTTACCATAAATACTATCAGTTATTCTCCTTGGCTTCAATTCCATGAACATCATGCCCCAGGGCTGGGTACCCTCTGATGGCCTCTGCCTCTTTTCAGCTTCCTTTTCTGTGTCACCTTCCCCCGTTCAATTGTAAGCTCCTTGAAGGCAGGAGCTGACTTTTTCTTATTTGTATCCCCAGTACTTAGCACGGTTTCTGGCACATAGTTGGTACTTAATAAATGTTTATTGACTGACTTACTGAATGAATAAGGATGTAAAGATCAGTTGGAATGATCTCCTAGACCCCTATACTCCATTCATAAAAGAAGATCAAAGTGGCGTGCCTATCTTTTTTCCAGATCAGCCAGCCAGACTTTTCCAATCTGGTCAAGAAATGAACAGTTTAGCAGCTCTTGCTTTTGTTGGCTGGTAATCTTGACCACAATCAGCTTAAGCCCAAGGAAGCTGAGGAGGGTATGTTCTTGTTGCAATTTACCAAGCTTAATTTCCAGTTCTAATTTGGACAACTCCTAACACCTACAAACCCTACAAATGAGTAGAAATAGAGAATCCATAGATAAGGGGGAACTACAGAGAGGACAGAACCCAAAGGATGTTTCCTTGTCTGAAATTCCTTCTGCCTTAGCCTTATGTACATACACAGTTTATCCGAGAATTGATTTCCAAACTGCACTGATCCTTAAAGTACTTACGTTCACCACATTGTTTTTATTCCATATGCACAGATGCTCCCCATTACAGCCTCCCTGGAGAAAGCAGTAACTCATCTTCTTCCACCAAAGCTGTTCTAACAGGAGGATTAAGGCCAAGAATTTTTAATCTCCTTTAAAAGAATGTCCATTGATTGTACATAGTAAACACTTACTGTCCTGATCCACTCCCGTGCCTGCTCTTACGGAAATTTATTTACTCTCTCCAATGATCAATCATAGAAGGAGTTCTTCAGAAGAGTTCTGAAGCTATACCAAAAAGCTTCAAGTTCAGAGCTTGAATAATCACAGACATAATAATCAGGGGCAGAAATGTATTCATCTAAGTAAGGATTGGGTAGCAAACAGGGCAATAAATAGAGCTCTAGATTTGGAGTCAGAAAGACCAGGGTTTGAATTCTGCATCCCTCAATAGCTGGATAGTTATCTAATGCAGAGGTGTGCTGTATTAAAAGGAACTTCAACACTCAGAGTGCAGGTGGGACTGGATTAAAATGTAATTGGGAAATTTTTAACAAAATAAATAAAAATAGAACATAGTAATATGGTTTACCAGGCAGCTAGGTGGTACAGTATCCTGGGCCATCTCTGGTTGTCCTGATCTATATCTTGCCATTGGAGCCAGAATGCTCTGGAGGAGAAAGTGAGGCTGGCAACTTTGCACAGCCCTCCCTCATTCAAATCCAATTCCATTTCTAGTCATGGCATTATCTTCCTGATGCCATGGTCCTCTTCAATAACCCACAAAGTGGTACAGTGGATAGAGTGCTGGAGTCAGGAAGATTCATCTTCCTGGGTTCAAATCTAGCCTCAGATACTTACTAGCTGTGTGACCCTGGGCAAGTCACTTAACCCTGTTTGCCTCAGTTTCCTCTTCTATAAAATGAACTGGAGAAGGAAATGGCAAACCACTTTCAGTATCTTTGCCAAGAAAACCCCAAATGGACTAAAAAAGAATCAGACATGAATGAAATGATTGAATAACAATAATAACAAGTCAATATGCAGCCGGTAGGAATCCTTCTGTGTGGTTTAGTGAACCTGTTTCTATTTCAGGTTGACACCGTTGGTTTAAAGAGTATGGCAGAATTAACTCCATGAATTTACTTAAAAGGGCTATTCTTCCCAGAATAACAACAGCTTACAACTTACATAGATGTTTATAGTTTACAAAATGCAAAACATATACTACTTCATTCATTCATCAGAACCATCCTATAAGGAAAGAGCAGATGAGCCAGGTGGAGATCACTTGCATGCCATGGTCTCTTGACTCAGGCCACTTACTCACTGAAAGATTTACATACTTCACGGAGTGGTTACTGCTCAAATGTTTAAGGCTAGGAAAAGGCACCAAATCTCCTTCTTTGGCCTCTGGGTGAACACATTCCAGCTGCTTCTCCCATTTACCTAAAATAACAAGCTCTTGATCTCCAATTTTGCTCCCATTTAAATCCAACTCATTTTATAGATAAGTTCAGTTACATAGTTAAATTGTGCAGCCAAGGATCAAAATTAGATCCCAGAGCCCTGAGTTTCTAAGAAGTTCATTTACAGCTCTATTCCCACACTCATATAGGTTGTCCCCAAAGTCTTAGTATAGCTCTAAGCTTTTTTAATATTATTGGAATGTCCTGAGCATGTGTGTTTGTACATACAAGTGTGTATCTGTGTGTGTGTGTGTCAGTGTATGTGTGTATGTCTTAGGAAGGTTCTGAAGATTATCTGGCAGGATAATGTACTGGACACTGGGGTCCTTTCTCAAGCTGAACTGCCAAGCATTCAAACTCGGCTGCAGAGAGTGTAACTCCTATGGGCTGACCACATTGTTCGAATGGCAAATGTATGTTTGCCAAAAAGCCTATTTTGTGGAGAACTCACACATGGAAAGTGCTCATATGGTGGTCAGAAGAAATGATACAAGGACACTCTCAAGGTCTCTCTTAAGAACTTTGGAATAGATTGTGTGTCATGGGAGACGCTGGCACAGGACCGCCCAGCATGGCATGCCCACATCAGAGAAGGTGCTGTGCTCTGTGAGTAAAGCAGAATTGAAATGGATCAAAGGAAACATGAGACATGCAAATTTAGAGAATCCACCCTAAATGTTTGCAAGGACTATTTGTGCCCGATCTGTGGTGGAGCATTCTAAGCTCATATTGGTCTGATCAGCCACAGTCGTACACACTGTAACTTGTTTCTAACATAGTTTAGTCCTTTTTTTTTT
>JAQQSW010021716.1:0-10608 GCA_028646575.1 Pseudocheirus occidentalis
TATCCCAGCATAGGAAAACCTGAGAGACACTGACCTAATTATAAGCTCCTGTTTCCAGAGCACAGCACAATGTACACTGAGCTTGCCTCGTGAGAGCCTGGCATAGCAGGTATCGTAAGAAATAATAATAATTACAACTCCCATTTCTGTAGCTTCTTAAGGTTTACAAAGCTCTCTTTTTACAGTGTCTTGTCCGCATTTTACAGAGGAGGACATTGAGGCTCAGAAAAGGTGTGTGAGTTGAAGCAAGCTACCTAATATCATTGGGTAGGCAGTTTAAGTAGCCCCAGTCGTATCTGACTCTTTGTGACCCTATTTGGGGTTTTCTTGGCAAAGACACTGGAGTGGTTTGCCATTTCCTTCTCCAGGTCATTTTACAGATGAGGAAATGGGCACAAACAGGATTAAGTGACTTGTCAGGGTCACACAGTGAGCTAAGTGTCTGAGACGGGATTTGAACTCATCTTCCTTACTCTGGGAACTGGGATCTATCCACTGCGCCACCTAGCTGGATGCCCATAGGCATCTTAAATTCATCACGTCCAAAACCGAACTCATTATCTTTCCTCCAAACTTGCCCTGCTTTTTAGTTTCCCTGTTACAGTCAAGGGCACCACCACTCTTCTAGTCACCCAGGCTCAGAATTTAGATGCCATCCTTGACCCCTCAATCTCACCTCCCCCACTCCCATATGCCAAGTCCTGTTGATTCCATCTTCCCAACAGCTCTCATATATGCCCCCTTTTCTCTCCTGACTGCCACCACCCTGACACAGATATTCATTACCTCATAACTCACTTATTTCAACAACTTTTTGGTTGGTCCTTCTTTGCTTGGTTGGTCTTTGTAGACTCCACTAAGCTTCCAAGATATTCTTCCTAAAGCAAAAACCTGATCATTTCACTCTAGTGGTTTCCTATTGCCTCCAAGATCAAATATAAATCTCTGTTTGCCTTCTAAAGTCCTTCATAACCTGGTGCCTTCCTTATTTCGCCCCCTTTCATGTACTCTACAATCCAGTAACACTAGCCTCCTTCTTGTTCCTGCTACAAGACACTCCATCTCCTAACTCCAGGCATATTCACTGGCTGTCCCCCATGCCTGGAATTCTCTCACTTCTCATCTCTGCCTCCTGGCTTCCTTCAGTTCTCCTGCTTTCTACAAGAAGTCTTTCCCCATCCTCTTGAATGCTCATGCCTTCCCTCTTGGAGGACCACCATGGTTGTCTGGTATCGATCTTGCTCATATAGAGTTGTTTGCATGTTGTCTTCCCCATCACATGTGAGTTCCTTGAAGGTGGGGAATATTTTCACTTTTCTTGGTATCCCCAGTGCATAGCAGAGGGCTTGACACATTGTGAGATAATATTATTATCACCCCATTTTACAGATGAGATAATTTGGTTCTATCCAATAAGTATGTATTAAGTTCCTGTAAATATGAAGTAATTTGAGGAGGGGGAGAATATTAGTTGGCAGGGGAATCACAGAAAAACTGGCATCTGGACTGAGTTTAGAAGTAGGATAAGAGTTGTGAGAGACAGAGATAAGGAGAATATGTGCATGGAAGAAGGTCTGTATAAGTGTATAAATTCACAGATGCAGACGATAGAGCATAGAGAAGAAGCAGGGGTATACTTACAAATGTTTCTAGGAAAACTATACACACAATGCATTTTTAAGTTTAATTTGCATTAGTAGCACTTTCTCCATCACTTTCTTAAGTACGGACAGTCAACAAAATAATAAATCACGTCTTTGTTGATATACGGGCATTTTAGATTCTCTGTGACCCCATTTTGAGATTTCCTTAGGAAAGATGCTAGAATAGTTTGCCATTTCCTCCTCTAGCTCATTTTAAAGATGAAGAATGGAGGCAGACAAGTTAAGTGACTTGCCTAGGGCAGCACAGCTAGTAAGTGTCTGAGGTTGGATTTGAACTCATGAGAATGAGTCTTCCTGATTCCAAGCCCTGTGCTCCATTCACTGCACCACCTCACTGCCCCTTATTTGTAGCATTTGCTGACTTCTTAAGTGCAAAGACTCACTCTGAAAACTTAACAACTGTTTCTTGAGAGCTGGTAAAAACCAGTAGTGCCGCTGACGTTGCACATTGAGTGCATGAAGTGGTGTAACATGAAGTAAGATTGGAAGGTAAGTGCGAGTCGCTTTGTGGAGAGCGTTGGGTGGCTTGTCCTAGAGGCACAGGAAGGCCCTGTGGTTTTCTGAGCAGTGAAGTGATACGGTCAGACCTGTGCCTTAGGAAGGATTTTTTGACGCTAATGTGGAGGGTAGATTGGAGAAAGAAGAGCCTGGAAGTAGGGGAGGGAGTTAGAAGGCTACTTCATCAGACCGGATGAGATCTTTGGATGGTCTGAATCAGGGTGGTGTCAGAACAAAGAAGGATGAAGATGTGAGAAATGTTAAGGAGGCAAAATTAACAATGCTTGGCAAATATGTGTCTCTGGGGTGAGCAAGAGTAAAGAGTTAATTGGTTCTATGTTTCAAACCTTGGATGTTTAAGCATTCCTGGTGCATTGAACAGAAATAGGGTAATTTTGAGGAGGCTAAGGTTTTAGGGGAGAAGAGAATGAGTTTCATTATCATGTTGATTTTAATGATTGATGCCTCAATAGAGGTAGTAGACAATGCTGGACTAGATCTGGTTCAGAAAGAGATTAGGATTTGATGTATAAATGTGCATCTAGGTAGAGATGACAATTGAATTCAGGGAAACAGCTGAGATCAGTCTGGAAGACAGTAAAGAAAGATGAGAATAAGGCCCAGGATTGAGTGCTGGGGGAAACTCACACCAGGAGGACACTATGGGTGAGTCTCAGAGAAGTTAAGTGATTTGCCAGTTGTCACACCATTAGTAAATATTAGAACCAGGATGTAAAGCTAAGTCGACCCTTATTCCAGGTTCTGCATTCTTCCCATTGCACTACACAGGGATATCCCCACTCAGCAGAGTCAGACTAGTTGGGAAAAGTCAGCTGGACGATCCAGAAACAACTAGTGGCTGAGTAATCTCAAAACACAAACTAATGGAAAAAGAATTCCCTATTTTACAAGAACTTAGGGGAAAACTAGAAAGAAATTTGGTTAAAAAAAAGTTTCAAACTAACATTTCACACAATATGCATTTAAATAAGCCCTAAATGGATACTTGAACTAAATAGAAAAGATTACATCTTTTTTTTAAAAATAGGAAAATGGAAGGAATTACATTGTGCAGTTACTTCCAAGAGGAAAATTCTTAACCAAACAAGTGATAGAAACAATCATAAAATACAAAAGGGACAATTTCAATTACATAAAAGTAAAAAGGGTTTGAAGGAACAAATTTAATGCAAATAAGAAGGAAAACTGTCCACTAGGAAGAGTATCAGATCCCTGATAAAGATCTGATGTTATATATGTTATGCATATTATGTTTATGTAATACACATGCACTCAGAGACGCTATGAATAAGAATAAAAAAATCACTCCTTAGCATATAAGGGTTGAAAAGATATGAACAGGCAGTCTTCAAAAGAAGAAATGCAAATAATTAATAGTCACTTGAAGAAATGCTCCCAATCACTGAGAATAAGAGAAACAAAATTAAAATACATATGAGGTTTTATCTCATATATGTTAGTGGCAAAAATGACAAAAGACAAGAATGACAAATGTTGGAGGGATTATGGGAAGTCATGTGCACAAATATACTTTTAATGGAGCTGCAAATTGTTCCAACAGATCTAAAAAGATTTGGAATGATAATAACATAAGTAATCAAATTATATATATATTGGAAGGAAAGGAAAAGAAAGAAAATGGGAGGGAAAGGGAGAAGGAAGAAAAGGGAAAGGAAGGGGGAGGAGGCCGGGAAGGGGAGGAAAGAAAAAAAGACGAAGGAAGGAAGGAAGGAAGGGAGAAAAAAAAAGAGCCACCTGAAGGATCCAGCAACTGTCCCTTGACTTTGTCAGGAGACACATGGGTAACTATGTGGATCGGTATTACCTCCACTCGGTGGTTTTGGAGACTTCTGACCTAACAGAGAGTGCTACAGGAAACATCAAAATACCAGAACCCTCTACTCCTGGGAACCTCAGGGGCCCCTCTATAGAACTCCCTAGTCCTATATACTCTCTATATCTTTGACTGTATTCTCTTCTCCCTCTATACTATTTCTCATCAGCTCCCATAGATTTAATTATCATATCTTTGCTGGCGATTCTCAAATCTGCCTTTCCTGCCTCAACCTCTCTACCGACCTCCAATCTTGCATCTCCAACCACCTTCCAGGCATCTTGAACTAGATGCTGAGTAGATGTCTTAAAATCAACACGTCCAAAACAGAGCTCATTACCTTCTCCCTGCCCCATACTCATCCAGCCTCTTACTTTCTATCTTACTGTGAAGGGCAACACCATCCTCCCAGTCCCTCAGACTCCTATCCTAGAAATTATCCTGGAACCCCCCACTATCTCTCACCCTCCACATTCAAGCTATCTCCAAGGTCTGTTGATTTCACCTTCACAATATCTACTGAATTTATCCTCTTCTCTCCTCTGGTTTAAGGGCTCATCATTTTGCACCTGGACTATTGCAATAGCCTGCTGCTGTTGGGGCTGCCTGCCTCAAGTCTCTCTCTCTCTCCAGTCCACCCTCCATTCTGCCACCAAAGTGATTTCCCTAAATTGAAGGTCTGTTCATGTTCCTGTCACTGCTCAACAAACTCCAGTAACTCCCTATTGATTCTAAGACCGACTAGAAAATCCTCTGCTTGACATTCAAAACCCTTCAACCTAGCTCCCTCCTATCTTTCCAGTCTTCTTTCACCTTACTCCCCAATACATGTTCTCCAATCTAGTGTCATTGACCTCCTCACTGATCCACAAACAAGACACCCCATCTCTTAGCTCTAGGCATATTCTCTGACTGTTCCCCATGCCTAGAAAACCTCCCTCCTCTCATCCGTCTCCTAGTCACCTTCCTTCAAGTCTCAACCAAAATTCCATATGCTGTATAGTATATATATAAGCCTTTCCCAACTCCTTTTAATTCTAGTGCCTTCTTGTTAATTACACTTTAGTGTGTTTTCTGCCCTCACTCCCATAAGATTGTGAGTTCTTTGAGGACAAAAACTGTCTTCTGTCACTTGTTTGTATCCCTGAAGCTTAGCATAGTAGGTACTTAATAAATCATTATTGACTGACTGACTTCAGGGCACGCTCTCTAGAGAGCTCTCTTGTCCTAGAGATGTCACAGTATAGAAGCCCCTTGGGGACCTCAGGTACCCTCACTACAGAGAACTCTCTAGTGCTGGGGATCTCAGAGCTCCTGATACCATGCTGGATTAATACCTTTCTACATCCCTGAGTAAAATTGGAAGAATCTCATGTTGGATGTGTTGTTGTGACGGCTATTTTTGAGATAACGGTTGGCTTAGGTGGCCACTGACATCACTTCTAACCCTGAGGCTCCCTGAAATTACATTCCTTAGGCCTCTGACAAGTATGCATCATACTCATACCCCCAATAACTAGCTTCCTGCTCTCCCAGCTTCTCCCTAACCCTGAACTCACTCTTCAGAAAGTATCTGGGAGAAGCGATGAGGAAGCTGGGACTGCTAGAGCTGAAGACAGAGTGCCCCACCAAAACACTTTAAAATCTGAGCTAAGCAAGAGTATTTATAGTGCCATATCTTTCCCCTAAACACCATCTATTGATGGTCACCATCTATCCAGACACCTCAGACCAGAGGACACCCACAAAGTTTGTTTTTAAACTTTCAAATGAGGAACTTCATCTTTGGGAACCAGCTATCCTAACTGGTTGGTGGTTGCCTCACATCTACTACATTGAGTCCGTCCCCTCCCACTCCTTTTGGACGAGTAGCATGATCAATTTGCCTAACGTGGAGTCCCCTGCTTACCTCTAGTGTTTGCTTCCATTCTGTGTTGTTCACCTTCCTCTGTTTTGGGTGCTGGAGGTCATCCCCACAGAGCCATGATGACCTTGGAGTAAAGATTACAGGCAGAACAGCCACCCACAGCTGTGAGAAGTCAGAGGATATGTGGGACTCAAGCCCAGAGCAGGGTTTGGACTTGGAAGTGGTACTGAGTTAAGCTATGAACCTAATCATCTTCCCCTTCCCAGAAACTGAGGTGCTACAAAGGGGGAGGAGGATTATACTTCCCCCATGTTTGTTTAAGTTTAATTATATCTTCTGAGGTAAATATTCCTTTGTAAAAGGGCCAGTGTCACACACAGAAGGTGCTTAATAAATGCTTGGGCAGGAGGAAGAGAAAAGGTAGAAACTCATTTCTCCCCCTGGGGTATCCCTGCTCTGGAGAGATGAGAAAAAATTTGGTCTAACTGGGGAAGGTAGACCACCCATAAGAAGAGACATGATAGAGATAGAAATGCATAAATCATTTAGTTCTCCTACTGAATTTGGTTCCCCTGTGTATAGGCACGTTGGTGGTAACTAGCCAAGAGAAGTCATCAATATTTCAGGAATTGAAGAATCTATATGATTCATCGGGGCAGATACATTTTTCAAAGAGAACTGGCCTGTTAAGAAGGGGCAGGGGAGAAAGAGGCATGAATGGTTCCTTCAACAAGCATATTGCAACTCTTAGACACTTTGGGCTTCATGAAATCACTGTAGCCAAAAAATCCATATTCAATGTCTGACTTTAGAGCGGTGCCCCCTTCTTCATTGTAGCTAGGTGGTTCTTGGAGAGTAGATGGATGGTATGCTGCTAGACCTGCGGCAGCACCCACTGAAGTCTTTACTCTCCTAGAAGTGCTTGCAAGAGCCCAGAGTCACCTCCACCCCAGAGGAAGAAATCAGGGCTGGATCCCATCAATAAATCCATCCATACACTGTGAGATATTTGGCAGGGAAGACACAGTGTGGCATCTTGAGCACAGGAAGCCAAGAGGAGTCCTCCATCCTCTGCCCCATTCCCTCCTCTAAAGGCTGGTGTGAGGAGGAAGAGGAGGAGGAGGAAGAAGAGGAACAACATTTATGTGATACTTTTAGATTTGCAAAACTCTTGACATATAGGATGCCATTTGATCCTCACAACCACCTTGGGGCTTTTTTTGGTCAGTGGCTAGCTGACAGTGGCTAGCTAGGTGATACAACAGATAGAGTACCAGGACTGGAGTCAGGAAGACTCATTTTCCTGAGTTCAAATCCAGTCTCAGATACTAGTAAGGAAGCTGGGTGACCCTGGGCAAGTCATTTAACCCTGTTTGCTTCAGTTTCCTCATCTGTAAAGTGACCTGGAGAAGGAGATAGCGAAGCACTTCAGTGTCTTTGCCAAGAAAAGCCCGAATGGAGTGACCGAGAGTCAGACATGACTGAAAATGACTGAGCAACAATCACTCAATCCTCACAACAGCCTTGTAACTATTTCCCCCCATTTTACAGATAAGGAAACTGAGATAGAGGTTAAGTGACTTGCCCAGGGTTATACAGCTAGCAAGGGTCTGAAGAGAGATTTGAACTCAGGACTTCCTGATTCCAAGTCCAGCGCTCTACCCACCATGTCATCTGCAGCATGTGGTCCACTCTGGACACCAGGATTATAGAGAGATACTGACAATTTGGCGAGCAACCAGAGAAGGCCACCCAGGTTGGTGAGGGGGACTGGAACCCATGTCCCACAGTTACATTAAAGGAACTGGACACTGGGGAGCATAGCTTCAAAGGGGCATCATTACTGTCTTCAAATATTTGCTGGGCTGCCTCGTAGAAAAGGAATTCAATTTTGTTCTGCTGGACTCCAAGAAAGCAGACCTAGACTCTGCTCAGTATTGGCCCTAACACTGAGAGACGCCCGGCGATCCAAAGAGCTGTCTTGTGTGAGGTAGTGAGCTCCCTGTGAGTAGAAGTGTCAAGCAGAGGCTGGATGGCTATTTGTCAGAGTTGTGTATCGGGTTAGGTTCAGTTTTAAGTTAAGTTCCATGAGAACCTTTGCCCTTGTCTTTGCCTCTCTCTCAGCACCAACTCCAGCACCCTGAACACAGCAGACTCCATAAATGACTGGTCATTTTCCTCCTTTCCTTGAAGAGCAGTGCAGAGGAGGGGTTCCAGGGGCTGAATGCTGCATATGCTGTCAGATAGACTCTCTGTGTCAGCTGGTCTTGGTTAACTCTTTGTCACCAAAGAAGGCTCCCTAGATGGGTCAGGGCTGGGGGATGGGCACTGGTGATGTGGGCTGGGAAGCTACACAATCCAGACTGCCTGTGATGTTAGAACACAAGGTATCGATAAAACTCTAATGTTTTTTTTCAAAAATGATTGAGGTTGAATTAAATGAACTCTGAGATTTTGTCTAGCTCCAGATTCCTCGGTACTGTCAAGTATAGACTTTGACAGCATGGGTTTTGGTTTGGTTTTTTTTTATGTTTTTTCCCATGTTGTGTAGACACACCCCTTGGATGTCCATGGAAACAAGACTGTCTGCCCTGAGGACAAATGCAGAACTCCATGATTTCTGCTTTTACAACACTTTAATTAGATCATCTGAGTCTCCATCTTTGTTACCACTCAATGAACTGTTTCTAGTACCCTGGCCCTGGTCCTTTCAATGCCTATCACCCCATCCTAGGACTCCTGGTTCTCCAAGGAGATTTAGACCTTGGCTTTTACCTTCCCTTCCAGAAACTAGAACCTTCTCATGTCTTATCTGTTCTAGGACCCAGCATTCATCTATCTCCCTCCCCACCACCATCTGCCATCCAGGGAAGGCGGAGGGGAGGGTTGGCATGAAGACATGGCAGATGAAGTAAAAAGAGGAAGGGAGGTCTTGCTGAAGCTGTAAGAGTTGAGAAGGGATTTGAAGGAGGAGGAAAGGTTTCTAAAGATGCTAGGAAGGGAGGAAAGGCAGGTGGGGTAGTCAGTGGATTGTCAGTACAAGGAGAAATATCAGTGGAGTTAGGAGAGTTATCCAGGAAACGGTGATGGTTGTTGATCTGGAGAAGATCATGACTTTCATGGTATTTGAGATCCACGGTGAGAAGTAAGGTACTCGAGCAAAAACACCAGGGAATAAAGGCACGGTACAACCTTTGCCCCAGGTCACCACCCCAATCAGCATCCAGGTGTCATTGAATCTGCAGACAAGGGGTCCTCCAGAATCACCCTAGGAAGAGGGAGAGAAGAATTAGTGAACTATGAGATGGGGTGGTGGGAGGGATGAAACTTGCCACTCGTCGTGGGGTCGTAGGATCACTGATGGAATGTTAGAAGGGACTTTAGAGAGACGGCTGGGTTTAAGCTCTTCATTTTACAGGTAAGTGACTTTCACAGCTTGTAAGTATCTGAGGATACATTTGATCTCGGGTCTTCCTGACTCTAAGTCTAACACTCCACAAATTCAATTTGAGTTCAACAATTACTGTTAAGAATATACCACATGTTTAATAAAAACCTTATAGGGAATTGGTTCTAGAAGAAACACTTAGTAGGGCTGGAAGGAAATCATATGGTCATAGAATTTAGAGTCAGGAGGGACCTTAGACATCAGTCCAATCCCTTCATTTGGCAAATGTTTTGGAAAACTGAGTCTCTGGTTAAGTATCTTGCTCTACATCCTACAAACAGTAAGAATCAGGATTTGAACCCAAGATCTTTGACTCCAACTCTGATGCCCTTCGCATTCTGCCTGGATTCCCCCTTGTGAACAATTTTTCCTTTCCCAATCTCTACCTATACCCCACAGGCACCTTCTATATATCCTTGGTCATAATTTTAAATGGTTCCCTTTTTCTTGTCATTCAAGGCCCTCCATGTTCTAATGCCACCTTTCTTTTCCAGCCTTATCTTGTCTTCTTTGCCTCTATACACTAGATCCTCTAGCCAAACTGTCTTACTTTTTTGTTTCTCCCATTATCTCCCCCACCATTTCCTCCTCCCTCCTGTCTCCAAACCTATTCTTTAAACCTCAACTCAAACATATCTCCTCCAAATAACTTCCCTTGATCCCCCTATTTATGATAGTTTTAGGTCTTCTTTCTAAGACCTCTCTGATGTTACACTCTGGTGTTACCCTAGCTCTGATCCTCTCAATGTCCATCACACCATCACAGGATTCCTAGTTCTCTATGGAGATTCAGACCTTGGCTCTTCCCTTCCCTTCCAGAAACTAGAACCCTGTTCCCCAACATCACCTTCTTATTCCTTATCTATCCTAGGACTCAGCATTCATCTATCTCCCTCTCCACCACCAGCTCCCATCCAGGGGAGGCATCATTGTGTCTCCTAGTTACCAGTGTTCACGTCTCATCTCTATGCTAGACTTTGACTCCTTCTTTGCAGGAACAAATGCATTTATCAAAATTTTATATTTCTCCCCCCCCACCTCTATTTCCAGCAGAGTATACTTTATACATTAGGCACTTAATAAATCATCATACAAAGGAGAGGAGACAGGGAGAGATAAAACGGAATTAATCATTCCTTAGGGACGAGGCAAGAGATAACTATTACAGTTTTATTTTCAATTATTCTCATTGAATTTGGCTTAGGGAAGAAATGGCATAAACTCTAAACTGGGCATCATGCCACACAAGAGAGTAGGGGGCATGGGGATGAGAGGG
>JAQQSW010021717.1:0-10608 GCA_028646575.1 Pseudocheirus occidentalis
GTCGAGGCAAGACCCTGCCCCAGCAAAAAGATTATGAGTCACTTAAGGCTCAGATGATGGTTAGCATTTTTAGCAATATTTTTAAGGTAAATCCGTTGCGTTTTTTAGAAATAACTCTCGCTTACTAGGCTACAGTATAGTACAAATGTAACTTTTGAATGCACATGCCTTGCTTTACTGCAATATCACTTTACTGTGATGGTCTGGAATGGAACTCACAATATCTCCAAGGTCTGCTCAGACTATCACTTCCCCCAAGCCTCCTTAGGCTTCTCTTCTCCACATTCCTTCAGTTTGTATGTGGAAAAGATTCTAGTCTCGTCACTGTCTTGGTTCCCTTACTTTGGGAGAATTTCAACTTGCTGACATTCCTTAGCTGGACGTCAAACTTCAAATGTGGTCTGACTTGGACTACCAATAGCTTTGTTCTTGTCATCGTACTTTTTGTCTTAGATATTTGTGCCAATTGATAGCTTCCCTTTGCATCCTAGCTACACTGATTTTGTTTGTGCAAATGCTTTTAAATGTCAAGTGATCAAAAGCATTTATTTTCTCTTTAAAGACCTCTGTTCCTATTTTGCTTAAGAATTTTCTCCCAACATAGCTCAAATTGCTAGGAAATGAATCCTTCCTTCTTTGCATTGTCTTCTTTCCATGGCTGGTGCTTCTGCTCTCTAGCCTAAACGGAAGAATTCTTCTCCACATGACAGTCTTTCAAATACCCAAACACAGCCACCATCGCTGCCCTTGCTCTTCTCTAGGCTAACCATCCCCAGAGCCTTGATCAGATCACAACTGGACATGACTTAGAGGCTCTTCACCATCCTCACTGGCCCACTGTGTACTCTGTGGTGTATTATTCTCTAATCTCTAATTTGTCTTGGCTCTCTGTAAGCCTTTCTTGTCCTTAATCATATCAGGGAAAGGCTTCCAGCTCTATTTGTTGCATTTCCCACAATGCAAATTCCAAGCGGGGAAAAAACCCCTCCCAGGGACACAATCAACAGAGAGTCTAAGTTCTGCTTAGTTGGGTGGGGAGTCTCATTCACTGTTCTGGAGGACTTTGGGTTGAATCACCATAAACAAAAACCTATCCTTATCTCAAAATACTTCTTATCTTGTGGAGGTGTTCACTGTGTTTATGGACCATGTGGCAGGAATCTATATTACAAGAATTCATTCCTAATGAAATACATGTTTTTGTACTGACCCTGCCAAGGAAAAATTGGAACTTCCTAAAAGGTAGTGGTCACACTACTCAGAATTTGTCATTTATTGTTACTTTGAGTAACATTCATGATCTTCCTAATCATTGTCTGGAAAATCATTGTATGGGTAGCTAGGTGGCACAGTGAATAGAGTACCCACCATGGATTCACAAAGGTTCATCTTCCTCAGACACTTGCTAGCTGTGTGATTCTGGGCAAGTCACTCAACCCCTGGCAAATCACTCCAGTATCTTTGCCAAGAAAACCCCAAATGGAGTCACGTAGAGTCAGACACAAAGGAAATGACTAGAAAGAACATGGAAAGTAAAGTGGTAAATCCTTATTAACAAGGGAAACTATGTATGGTGAAAATCATTTTCTTTTGAGGAAAAGGCAAACTGGTCACATGGAAAGAGTGAAGAATAATTCACAGAAATCTCTGTGTTTCGCTGGTATCCTCAAGATGCCAAGAGAAAGTGAAGAAGGCCCCCAGTACATGAAGTGGTTAACTCAGGGGAGAGAGTAGACAGGCATAGATGGGCTGCTATCTGCCTCACTGGTGGAACTACCTTTATTTGGGACATCATAGATCCATTGACATATCTGAACATTGCAGTAGAGCCTGTAAAGGGTGAGACTTCACTCCAAATGGTTGGGGCTTAAGTTTTTTCAAACTAAAGGTTGACACTGCAATACTTTTTTTGGTAGAACATAAAAAAATCATAGAGCCACAGATTACAAGCTGGAAGGGACCTGTGAGGTCATCTAATCCAAACGTTTCATTTTATAGATAAGGAAACAGACCTAGAGAGATGGAGTGACTTGGTGAAGGCCACATGGTTAGTGCTAGAGGAGAATTTGAATCCAGGTCCTCTAATGCCAAAGCTACGTCCCAATCCTTCTCTCCAGAAGGAGCAAACAACCCTGTGAGACAAGTATAAAAAGATCATTGTTCCCATTTTATGGCTGGAAAAACTGAGGCAGAGAGAGACTTCATCTGCCAACAACTAAGTAGAAGAAACAGAAATCAAACGTAGCTCTGCTGATTCTGCACCCCCAACCCCCCAAGCCATGGAGAAAACAGCTCTAAATATCTGCCTGAAGGAGGGTGGAGGCCCCCAGAAGGAGAGGAGTTCCCTCTGGGAATTTTGGATGCGCATTTACCATGCTGGAAAAAGTGCTGAATGAGAGCCAGGAAGGCTAGGGTTCAAATCCCAGCTCCTCCACTTACTACTCAAGATACTTTGTGCCTTCATTTCCCTGGGCCTCATCTTTACTTAGAGTTGTAATTCAATAGAGCCATTCTAGCCAAACTTCTCTCTCTTCCTTGAACCCCAATGAGTCTGTGATCCTTGGTGGGTCGTGGTCCTCTGTGCCTCCTCCCCAGACCCATCTGTACTAGCACAAGAGTTCTCACCCAGGGCTGGAAGTTACCGTGCAGCCTGGCCAAGTGACCGCCATGCTCTTTGGTCACTGTCAGGCCAATGCTTGCTTCCTCCCTCCCCCTCGCCATTCAGTCATCTGCTCCTAGACACTCCACTCTTTTCTTCAGTGAGGGGCCAGATGAACAGTTGTCTTGAGCCCATCAGATCAATGGCATTCCATCTGTGCATTCCATAGGGGGCCAGGGGAGGACAAGTGGCCACTGTTTGCTCTAAATTCACCAAGCTGACAGCTTTTCCTCTTGAGTTTCAGGTTTTCATTTTTTTTTCTCCACATGCTTTAGCTTCTCAGAACTGAGCTCAGTTTTGAAGACAACCATGAGCGACTACATAACTACAAGTGCAGCCTTTGCTGATTCCTTTGAGTATTTCATAGAACAATCAGTGCATTCGGAAAGGAGAATTCCCAAAGGAAAAACAGCCTGAAATAATTCTGGTTTTATTTTATTTTATCAACATCCTAAGTACAGCCTGGTCACCAGGACATTTCCCAGGGCACTGAAGAGGAAGAAAGTCTGTTTCTCTCCCAAGGGGTCAGGCTTCATTCTCTTCCACAAGCCCCATGGTATGTGGCAGGACCTCCTTTCCAATCCCTTGCCCAGTCATCAGGGTCCTCTCCCAGGGCCCATCTGCCCTCCCCCATTACACCCCCGGGCCATAGGCTGCTGGTGCTAGACTCTCTGAGAGATGGATTTTGCCCTGTCCTGTTGTAAATACACCTGGCTAGCTATGGTTCACATAGCTCTTAATCTTTTAATGAATCTGTCCCCTCTAAATAGGAATTCTCATGTATGTGCACCTGTGTCTTATATGTATGCATGTATAAAAGAGTGATCTTTAAGAAAAATTTTAAAATGTCAGACCATCTTTTCATATATGATAATGGTCCATATTTTATGTTGTGCCAAACTTGAGAGCCCAGAAAATAAAGGGGCATGGGGTCAGCAAGAGCAAGGCAGCTCTCAATACAAAGCTGTGGGGTGTTTTGTTATCGTACCATCAAAGCTGGACTCTGGTGGCCGTGGGTAGGGGACAAACATGGGAAGGATCCCAAGGCCTGAGCAGAGCTTCAGGCCAGGGCACTGAACATATCAGCAAGACCCAGAGAACACTCAGTTATTCTCTCAATAAGTCCCAAGATACATTTAGGAGGTTATGGCATGCATAGAAGGAGCAGACATATCAGATGAGAATAGTTTAAACTGAGAGCAAAACTCAGAGTGTCTACAAGTCTGGAGTGGGGAAGGCAATTAGAAGAGGTTTTGGAGGGTGGAGGACCAGTTTCTGAAAGGTCCAGCCTCAGGTATTAGGAACCCAGTTACTGGCAGGACTCAGGGAGACAAGGCAAGAATCCAGTTACTAAAAAACTGGGCTACAGGACAGTGAACCCAGGTTGTGAGGCATTGACTGACTGATGATCAGAGTGGGACCAACCTCGAAAACCATTCAACACTGAACTAGTGAGAGGCCCCCAGAAAGTTCCCTAAAGGCCCCATGCTGAAGGAAGGGCAGAATGGTTCTAGGAGGCTGGCACAAGGCTGAGGCTGCAGGCAGGAGATGAATAAACCTTATCGGGAAAGCCAGAGGAATGCAGTGGAAGGGAACCCATGCAGGCCATTGTAAGCATGCTTTCAACAAATACTACTAGGAAACAATGGAGTCATGCTAAGTTGGAATGAACGTGAGGGCCCTCTAGACCAGACCAGACCAGACCAACCCTCCCTTCCATAGCATCTCCCACAAGCAGCTATGAAGCAAGTGCCTGAAGAGCTCTAGCAAGGGGGCACCTCCTCCAACGAGAGTCAACTCCCTCCACTTTTGGCCAGCTTGAATTGCACCTGCCACCCACTGCTTCAAGTTCTGCTCTCTTGGGACAAGCAGAAGAAATCGATTCCCTCTTCCACACAGGCCTCCCTAAATCTCTTCTCTGGGTTAGACAGAATCAGCCTGATTCTATGATCACAGGGCAATACTTCCCATTCCTCCCTCCATCCGGGCCCACAGATGGACAGCTGGAAGGGAGAGTACAGATCAGGACCAACCCTTCCATTTGACAAGTGAGAAAACAGAAGCCCAGGGGTGACTGAATTGCAGACACACAAGTTGGAGAGCCAAGATTCGAGTCTTTCCATTACACAATAAAATCTTTCCTAACCTCAAGATGCAGGCTAAGTCGGAGGTTTTCAGACATAGCCAACGATGGAATTTGGTTTGCCTTACTGCACATATTTAGTAAGTGGTTTAAAAAGTTTTTTTTTCCCAGGGGGACGGGAGAGAGAAAATAAATACTCAATTGAAAGATGTTTTCATTTGTTAAAACATCTTTCCTACACAGCACCTAGAACCAACACTGGATTCCCTACGTGATCTGATCGGGGAGAGGACAGCAGAATCATGATTTCTTTACTCCTGGACACAATGGCTCCCTTCAGGTAGTGGCAGGGAGAATTCTTCCACCTTTGGCCTTGAGCCCACAGCCTTTAGCTTCAGGACACCAGGGAATATCAGGGAACAAACTTGATCTAGGCTAGTGAGGACAGCTGCAATCCATGTCATTTATCAGGCTCTGAAGCATTTCCCTGAGGATCTCCCTCCCCTGTGGTGATCACTTTATTTCTTTAGCCCCTTTCCCAGCTTCACACGAGCCAGAGCTATTCCTAGGGCACTCTCTGTCCACTGAGGAGTAATTCTTATTGCAAATTTGCAAAACTCTTGTGAGGTAGATAATGCAACTACTACCTCATTTGACAAATGAGGAAACTGAGGTTCAGAGAAGTTAGGCAACTAGCTAACGGTCACATGGCTAGTAAACAACAGAGGCGGGGTTTCGGGACTCTGGCCCTCTCTCCGGCCTACAGTCGTTCTTTCAGTTGGATTAGGGAATGCTATGTTATTCTTCTCATAGAAACCTCTCAAAGTCAGCCTCTGATCTCTGTCAAGGCCACTCCTGAAGAGACATTGTCATCTCCATCACTCACACAGCTTTGGGATTCATGCTTTCTTGGAGATACTCTCTTTGGAATCTTCTTTCTCCTCAGCCATACATCTGAGGCTCCACTGGTACTGCTCTGGCCTTCATAATCTTATATTTGGCTCTGTCCATCTCAATGCATGGTGCTATGTCAGGAACCGGGGGCTTGTTGGTGTAGGGGCCCCCTCCTCTTTCAGCACACCGCCCCTCTTCTTCAGTAAAGGGGCTTTGTGAATTCCTGACAATCTTTGGGTTACAAGCCTCTCCAAAACTAGGCCAATCATCCCGTAGTCCAAATAGAGGCTATCACTGGGCCCATATCCAAAGATTCCCCCAGCTCAGTAAAAGCTGCCAGAGACTGTGTCCTGCTGCCATAGCTTTGGAGAACCGAGGCTCATCTGCCTACCATGATTACGTAACAAAGAACTATGGTGGAGATCCACAATGAATACTTAACTGGAACAATGATTCCTACCTGGGTACCTGGGCTTAGCCTCCATTCCCTGGAATGACAAGGACTCTCAGTTTGCACTTGAAGCCCTCTGATAAGTGGGTGCCCATGACATATCGTCCAGCTCACACTAGCTGCGTGACCTACTCTGCCCTCACACGGTAACTGAGACACTCAAATGAGTGTACAAAGTACATAATAACATGTTCAAAAGAACTTCCTAAGTATCAGCTATTAGGAAGCTAAGCCTTCTCAACAGTGAACCCATCCAGCCCTTCAAGTGATCCTTTCACCACAGATGCCAATTTCTATTGATTTCAAATCAAGTTTCACTTTCTTGGGATCACCAAAATGTGATTTTAGCAGCCTATGAAGTTGGCTTTTAAACAGTTTCAACTCGGCCATTTCACATTCCACATGAAATGGCTGACTGACAGATGTCGTTCCTCAGGCTGCAGAGCTTTGGGAAGGGTGGAAGGATTTTGAATGAAATCTGGTCCCTGAGGCTGGCATGCTAATAGATGCTTCTGACAAAACCATCCTAGGTCTAGGAAGGGGAGCTGGAACTCTCCACATCCATGTGGCCCATTAGCCTCCCACCTCATTGTCTCACGTGTTGTCTTCCAAAGATACCTTAGAGCAGTCATTTCTAGGGTGTAACTTGACCCCCATTTCCACTCTTTGAAAACTTCCCAGAAAAGGGGCTTTGCTGAATGTCCCACAGGATTTGAACGTCTGGTTTCAGAGAAATGCAGCCCATCAACTTCTCTGCTATGACAAGCAGAAATATGCCTTAATAGTGTTCTGCTATTTTGTGTGTGATGATATGGGAAGTATGTTTCAGGCCTGCCTGGCTCAAGCCTTTGGCATAAAAGACAATTTTTAAAAAAATTATGCTTCCAAACAGCCTATACAGTTACATATCATCACCTTAAGCTTTCACTGTAACTCATGTCTGCTTATAGGCATGCAGGTGATAAATTGACATTCATTTAGCACATTAACTATAACACATACATTAACTCATTTGGTCGTCTTAACAACCTTAAGGGGTAGGTTATCATGCCCATTTCTCATATTGGGAAAATGAGGCTCAAATTAGTTAAGTGACTCACCTGCGAACACAAGAGCTTACTTTTGCCAAATTTGGGATTTAACCTCAGGTCTTCCATTCTGCCTCTTCTGCCTCTCAACACACATGCCCAGAACCGGCTTCTCAAGTCATCAACTAAACAAGTTTAGGGACCTTTGAGTGTGAGAACACCACCAGGATTTTTTTTTTGGGGGGGGGGAAGCAGTTTAATTAGCCAAAACATCATATAGTCACAAAGTCAGCAAGGACCTAGGAAGCACCCAGGTGGGAATACACATTTAAAATAGAAATTAGGCCTGGACTAAAACCACTTAGAGTTGATTGGCGAAGATCGGAACACGCAGACATTTCTGTAGAACACAGATAACATAAATAAGGGCAGTTTAGGGAAAGAGTGTGCAGACAGGTGTCAGGGGAAGCTAAATCCTGAAGGTAAGGAGGGTTTCTGTGAGACTATGGTTCATCCCATGCATGGAGAACAGGCACTGCAAAGAGATGGCTCCAAGTTAGTGCTTCGTGCGCACAACAGAGGTCTCTGGAGCTGTCCTGCAAATAGAGGTTGAGGTCAGCTTGGGAAGGGCTGGAAAAGCCAACCAGAAGTTTATAGTGTATCCTTGGGGCATTAGGGAGCTGCTGGATTTTATTAAGCAGGAAAGTAACAGCTGGATTTGCCCAGAAGGAAAATCACTCCAACAGCCATGTGGAAGACTGCTTAGAGTAGGCAGACTTGAGATGGGGAGACCCGAATGGCAGCCATCCAGGCCGGAAATTACAAGGGTCTCAACTACTGTGGTGGCCACGTGAGCAGGAATACCAAGATCTGGCCACTGGTTATGTGAGGGGAAGTAAAGGTAAGTTCTGGAGAGGGACTGGGTTTGAAAGGAAACATAGTAAGAACACCATCTGGCATTCATGGAGCCGCTGCTCCATGCTAAGACTTCATCTGTATTATCTCATTTGAGCCTTACAGCAAACTTTGGGAGGGAGGAGCTATCATTAGTTCCATTTTACAGTTGAGGGCAAGAAGGCAAGCAGAAGTTTAGTGACTTGCCCAGCTAGCAAGAGCCTAAGGCTCAATTTGAACTGAGGTCTGCCTGACTCAAGGCCAGGGCTCTAGCCACCATGTCCCCTAGCTTTTGAATTTGGAATGCCTATGGAATATCTAGAGCAGGGCTGAGGAACCTGTAGCCTCAAGGTCACAAGTAGCCTTCTAGGTCCTTGGGTGCAGCCTTCTGACTAAGTCTTTCGACTTTTATTATAGAAATTTGTTCTGGAAAGTTTACATTCAGTCAAAGGGTGCCATTAAGGACCTAGAGGACCATGTGGGGTCTCAGAAGCCACAGGTTCCCCACCCCTGGCCTAGACTGAAATATCTGTCTATAGTGCCTACCACCCACCCCTGGGAAGAAGCAAGAAAACCAGCCTGGCACCAAAATTCAACTAGACCTCAACTGAACTCATTATAGCTAGATACAAATTACTGGGAATTAGGAAGCCCCTCACTTGGTTACATTTTTTGAAATTGTATTACATACCTGTAATTGAGCTGGAATCGGTCATCATTTTTATACCATTATAACTCTAACAACTACAAATCTGAATACGTGGGACCACTTTATGAGATTCACTATTCTGAAACCAGGGCCTAGCTAGATTTTCCCCCAAATTCTCCCTTTTCCTAACTTCCTTCTTCCTAGCAGGCCATCTCCGAACCGGAACTGTTACCAAGGCCTTCATGTCTCTTGGACCCATCCCTTTCCTGCCTTGGCCACTGCCACACCTTGGTGCAGGAAATCCCATCGAAACTCTTCCAACATCTTTCGGATTGGTATCCCTGCCCAAGACTCTCCTCACCATCATCAGTCAGTCTTCTCCAGGCTTTCGTGATCCTCTCCTGGTTCTCTTCCTACCTTCTCACACTCTTTTGCTGGATCTTCATCCAGGGCATACCTCCTAATCCTGGGGAGCCCACAGGGTTCTTTTTTGGACTCTCTCCTCTTTTTCCTCAGCATTACTTGGTGAGCTCATCAGCTTCTGTGGATTCAATTACTGCTTATCCAGCCCCAACATGTGTGCTGACCTCCAGACTCACATCTCCAACTGCTGATTAGAATCTTGGATATTCCAGACATCTTAAGATCAACATGTCCCAAGCTGAACTCATTACCTTTTCCCCCAAATCCTTCCTCCTTCCTAATTTGCCTATTACAGATCAGCCTCCTAGCCACCCAGGCACACAAATAAAGCAAGGCACCCTCGATTCTTCAATCTCTGTGCTGCATCAAAGGTCTATGGATTTTGCCTTCCATACAGCTATGTGACATGACCCCTTTTCTCTGACAAAGCCATCTCCCTGGTACAGGCCCTCATCAATTCCTCCCAGGACTACCAATCTTCCTGCCACATTTAATAACCCACTCCATCCAAACAGCAAATTCATGTTCCTAAAGCAGAAGTCACTTACCCTACTCCTCCACTCATTACTCCATTAACTTCTCACCCCCAGAATCATAAAATCCCATGGGCATTAGAAACCTTACACAAGCTGGTTCCCCTCTACCTTTCTAGTCTTCGTAAACTTTAACCTCAGTCAGGTAAGGGGATCCAGCAATGTTGACTTGCTTACCATTTCCTGAACCGAGGTCTCGATTCTAGTCATTTCCCCCAGCTGTTTCCCACACCTAGAATGCTTTCCCTATTCATCTCTGCCTGCTGAAGGCCTACCTTTTACAAACCCTTCCCAGAAAGGTACTCCCAATACCTGTTACCTAAAAGACAACCCCCGATTTCTCCTACATGTTATATGTAGCCTACATATTATCTCCCTCATTAAACTGAAACCTTCTTTATCTCATTGCTTAGCATAGTATCTGGAACATGGGTGTTAAACATCAACTGACTGACTGATCCTACTCCCAAGCCTTGCCAACACATGCAGCATCACCTTCTCTAGAACCCCAAGAGCCCATGAAACTCAAAATGACCTTTTTTTCCTCCCCAGAACGTGAGGGGCCTTAGCACTGTGTTAAATAACCATGTGGCTATTTATCAATTGGAGAGGGACTAAACGAGCAGCGATTCTGCGTGATGTATGATGGAATTCTACTGTGCTCTTAAGAAATTATGACGAGGATGGTTTTGGGAAAACCCTATGGTCTGGTACAAAGCCAAGTCAGCAGAATACTGCACATGATAAAGGCAACGACACAGATCAACTGAAAAAACTCAAGTATCCACTAAATACGATGATCCACAAGCACTCTGAAAGGTGGATGAAAAAATGCTATCCACCTCCAAGGAAAACCTGAATACAAAGTTTTTGAGTTGTTAGTTTACAATTACATTTTTTTCTTGCTTTTCTTCCCCACAAAGAAGATGTTTTGCATGATTTCATTATGAATAAACAGGTATTGTATTTCTTGCAGTTTGAATAAAGTCCCTTT
>JAQQSW010021718.1:0-10607 GCA_028646575.1 Pseudocheirus occidentalis
TTGTGAATTGTTGATACTGTGAATATTGTACTGAATCTTGATTTGTAATGGAATAAACAGAGTGTTCACTAATACTGTGTAATCCAAATCTTAAAAGCTGTTCACAGTAGCATTCTTTTAGGAATCTACTGTTGATTCGCATTACAAAAGGAAAATCTCCATTGATATTGTTTCCTCTAAAGTTTTTGTCTTAATTCTTGACATCAGAATTGCCTTCCCTAGCTACATTTTCTCTTACTTAATATGTCTTACCTTCCTTTTCACTGTTCTCATATAGCATAAATACTCTATCCTCTCATGTTCTCAACATGAAAAGGTAATCACAGGTCTGATAGTGGGGGTATATACAAAAAGAAATTGTCCAACTTTGTGAGCCTCAGTTCCCTTATCTGTAAAATGTAGGTATTGGACTCAATGATTGCTATGGTTCTTTCCAGCTCTAAAGATTATGATTCTGTTTCATATATGAAACTCAAAGTTCTATAAATGAATCAGTCCTTAAAAATAGAGGGGATAATACTATTTTTGCTGAAACTTTTAAAAACTTGTTGACATTGGAAATATTAATAGAGAAATCAATCTAAGAAATCTGATTATGAAAATCTTAAGTGCCCTGTCAACTAAAAAATATCTGATTTGTGTATGCAATCCACAGTAATTATACTACTTCAATTTATATAAGATAGGCTTTTTAGCTTTTTTTTCTTTTTTTCTTTTTTTATTGACTTGTTTGTTTACTTTTAGTTTACAAGATTCAGTTCCAGAATCACTTGAGTTTCAGATGTTTTCCCCTTCTTTCCCACCCACCCCCCACCATGGTGGCGTACAATCATGTACAGAATCTGCAAACTCTTTCACATTGTACTATAAGCATGCTCTCTTTTTTCCAAAGCACCAAGTAAAAAAGCTAAATTAGCTTATTTTTCTGATAGGAATAACCATTACATATTTTACTTGGTACTTTGGAAAAAAGAGAACATGCTTATATTGTTTAGGTATAACGTTTATGGCCCCTCAAAATGTCCTTTGGTCCAGGTCAGTTACACTAGCTGTCTTCCTTTAATTTAGTATTAATAACTATTATAGTAATTAGTACCTGATGATTTGTTGTTGTTATTTTTAATCAGAAGGAAAGGACAGAACATATCCATTTCCAGTCACTCTTTTTTTGAGGAGAGAAATCAAAATGTATGGAGCACTAATTCCCCAACTCACCTCTGTCTGCATGGATTTCCTTAACTTAAAATGGAAATAATGATAGCAGCATAACTCCTACTATTGTTCTAAGGTTCAAATGAGATGATGTTTGTAAAGTATTTTGTGTCCTACCTGCCACATTAACAAATGTTTATTTCCCTCTTTCACTCCGTTACAAAACTTGAGTGTCTTAGGTTCATTTTTTTTGTTATTTTGTATTTCTTTTCCTTAAAATATCCTTCAATGAAAATGAAGAATAACCTGATTTTGAGGGACAAATTATATGATAGGAAATGGCCCTGTGATTACACTAATAAGACACAACTCCCTTTACCAATAGAGACTGGCATTTTCTTTATGGTGGGTATTATTAAAGAGTTGCCTAGAGCACTGAGAAGCTATTTTGTGCAGGGTCACATAACCAGCATATATCAAAGGCAAGACTTTAGTCCACCTCTATCCACTGCACAATACTGCCTCTAATGAATATCAAAACTGCACTAATAATACTTTTCAACTTAATTATATTAAATCATCACCCCTCCCAATATTAGTAAATAGAGCCATATTGTACAACTAGATTTTGCTTAATATGAAAAAAACTTCTCTGATGGGATTGCACTATTCAAAATCATACCGCGTATTTCCATTGGGCTGGAACAAGTTACCATATTTTACATAATTATAATTTTGAATAGTAATAATTCAAATACATGCAACCACTTCAGGGGATTCATTAGTCACACTTACCAGAACCTGCTTGCATTGCATGTGGATTTTAAAATTCAGTATGGATATCATGGGAAAGTTTTACTTGGGAGTTTGAGCACAGTAAAAGTCCCATTTTTATACTGATATATTGTTAGAAGGCTTTCATGCTAATCTTGGCTATGCCACATAATTTTATGTGCAGTCATATCTAAGATACTTCATATAGGTCTAGTATTTATTTTTGTTATCTGCACAATGATTATTTGATTTGAAAACTATATATTGTAAGTTTGGTGAGGACAAGGACTATTTTTATGTACTTTATCCTCAGCACTGAGAATAGCAACTGACATGTCATAGGCACTTAATAAAAGTGTGTTGAATTGGATTGGATTGATCTATCTAAAGGCTAAAGGACCTTTCTGCCTATTCAGCAACATTTATAAATAACATGAATTATGAGAGGCTGTCATCAAGAACTTTATGAACAATGATTGAGGCTTTTGTCTTCAATTTTCTTTTTGATATGACTTCAGATGCATTTTATATGTCTTTTATTTCTTCCATTTAGTTATTACTCTTTCTGTCAAGCAGAAAATTCAGATATTAACTTTTCAGAGTTGATTCATATTTAGAAAAAGGAAATAAATTAACCAGATTTGAATCATGATATTACCTGTCTTTACTTGCTGACAGTAAGTACAAGTTTGTCATTCCATCTACAGTTTGTCCTATCTGTAGAGTTAGCAGCTATACCATTCCAAATCTTAGGTGACAGTTCATAAGACAAACTGCCCAATAAATGCCTATGCATTAAAGACAATTCTGTGATAGCAAATGTCTGCCTTAAGAATTATTATAGAAAAATAAAGGCTGAGTGGGCCAAGATGTGAAAACCTATGGCTACAATCCCTGTTTAAGTGTGCCCTACACATTGGTAGGAGTTCAGATTGTCCTTATGAACTTGTAAAATAAAAATAGTAACTACTTGTATCTGTGCTTCAGACAACCTAAAATGAAAATGACAAAAATGGTAGTGGTGATTACAATCATATTTGCTTTCAACTCTTTGCTGCCATAGAAACCCAGCCTGTTCTAGTTTCCCTGTGAATTCCTTTAGTAACCTGTCTATAAACATGCTTCATGTGTGTTACTGACATACAAAGATGACTCTTTGTACACATTAGTCACTAAGTGTTAATTTGGGATTCCTTTAAGGATCTGATATTTTGAATCAGAGTTTCTAAAGAACTGAAGCATTAAGGATAAATGTTAATTAACCATTTCTTGGCTTACAACAGTAGGAATCTGTATGTATGTATGTATGTGTATATTACATATGTATGTACATGTATATTACATTTGATATTGATATTGATATAGATATGAAATGATTTAATACTGATGTTAGTATTAGTAAGTGTAATTTTCATTTAAATTGGTGGTTTAAGCTTTGATTTTAAGATTTTTTTCTATTTTGTGGTAATCAGGTGACATTTTTAACTGATTTTTTTTTCTTTTTCCACAAATATAGATGATGATGGGGGGGAGGGAATATCACTATAAAATTTATTTTACCTTTTCTAAGAGTGGCTTTATGTATTTGTTACTTTGGTCATCAGTAAAGTACACAAATGAGATTCCTTTAATATTTTCTCAATCCATTTTCTACCTACCTTAGAGTCTGTTGAAATTCAAGTTAGAGAATACTGTGAGTCATATCTCCACCTCCAAAAAAATGGTATTTATATGATAGCTTTCTTCCAATATATCTAAAGAATTCTAAAAGCTTTGTTTTAGGAGATCCTATAAACCATCCTGCTGTTTTCCCTTTCATATAACCTATTCACATTCATCACCAACCTTGTTATGTGGAATAAGGATTAGCTTTCTACTACTGCCCTGACCTTCAAAGCTCAGAACACAGAGATTTCAATTATAGAACCTTGAACAATGAATGAATGGAGAATTCTGGTGGAGTTCCTTCAATTCTTCAATGAATATTGAATGAGGAATCAAATGTACTGTTCTCATCTCTACTCTGCTGATAATGGAGATTTCTAAGGCCCTTGAACAAGATAGTCCATTTCTCAGAATTTGATTCCTCATTGGAGGATTCCTGTAGTTTAGTGGTCATTAAATTCACAGACCACTTCAAAGAGTCAGCTACATGTCAGCTGACTCACATGTTCTTCCACCACCAAAAAATAAAAATTAAAAACCTAACCAAATTCACTCGGGGAATGGTATGACTTTTGATGGGCTACTGATTAAGTAGTGATTTTTAAAATATCAAACGTGCTATCAATAAATAAAATATCAATTTTATAAATATTGATAAAATATCAAACCTGAAAAAATAAAACTATAGCTTCTAAGCAATGTAAATATTTGTATAATAAGAATCTGGTCCTGGGACCCTCTCTAATATCTAGAGGGATCACAAGTATTCTCCCTGTAATTTATAAGCCTTATATTCTTAACTTTAGTCAACACAAACTGTACTGTGAAGAATAAATAAATATTCAATAAAAATTTATCCAAAAAACCCCACCCAACAAATAGAGATGACTCTAATGAAAGAAACAAAGTTAGAAGGTTGAAGGGCTAGGTGACTAGCTGAATAGTCCTAGATGTGTGACATAGCTTCTTTTTATTCCCAATGATGATGCCACAGAATGAATGATCAAAATTGTTATTGGTTTGCTCTGTCCAATTATCTTCCACATGCTGTTTCTACGGTTCCTGCTACACACTGCCTTATTCTGAACATTTTTCTAGTAATTATGGCTTGGTAATTATAGCTCAGTAGTAGTTTAATAAAATGCTCTAAAATGAACATTTATTTCTCATTCCCCTCTAGTCACAGCCCTTATTTTCAAAGCAAATGCTTCTAGAACAGAGAAGTGTTATTTTACTATCCTGTTGTTTGGCACATTTTGAAATGCACTAAAAACACTTGTTTCCTGGATTCTAATGTGAAATTCCTTTAATTTCCATTTTTTTAAAGAAAAATTTGCTGTAACTGCAAATCTTAGGCATTTGACTGGTAAAACCAAAACTAAAGTTTAGTTTAAAATGGGGGAGGGGTAGAGAGACAGAGAGGGAAAGAGAGAGCATGTGTGCACTGGTTTTAGGGTGACAAAAATGGTTTTATTTTCTTCCTCAGATGGCAATAGTCACAATTATAGGCAATATTGGGAAGGAATTTGAACAATCTCTTTTATTTGCTGCAAATATTCACATGGGATGAATTCTATTCCTAGATAATTTATTCATTAGAAATGAGACCGGGGGGGGGGTCCCTTAGCATTTTCTCTAATACTACAGTAATTATATATAAAACGAAAAATATGAAGAGACAAGGGGAAAAAACTAAAAATGGGTAGAAAGGAACACACCCTGTTGCTGACTGTAGCCTAACCTCCTGCAACTTTTGCTTTTTAATAAAGGAGGTTACCATGCATTACAATGATGGGGCTAAATCAAGTACTTATTTAGGTAAGGTTGCATTAAATCCTACCAAAATGTCATGCTAAACCATTAATCTTTTCATAAAATCTCTAGATGGAAATAACTTTTATATGTAAAATGTAGCAATTTCTCATTTCCCCAGTTGTCTTTCTTATGATTTAATAATAGACAATGTGTGTGGTGGTATTTTCAATATCTATAATAACAGATAAACACCATACTAGGAATTCTAGCATCATCTCTACTCTTTGCTTTCTATATGGCCATGGAAAAAGTCAACTTATCTTTATTGTTATTACTTTTTTAATCTGCAAAATTTGAGCCTGATGATCTCTGAGTTGTTAAATACTTCTTAATTCTTCTACTTATATGATTAAGTATTTCTGCTCTTGTAAATATCTAGGGAGATTTTCTCCATCCTATTTTAAAGGGAATTGGGTTTTAAAGGAAGAAAGATATTAGCCTTTATCAAGTCAACACTTTTTCTTGAAATAAAACTAAGTTGAGTGTCAAGAGATATGAATTCTGGATTCACCCTCTCATTGAATATGACAAATCACTTACTCCCCTTTTCCTCATTCAATACCATCTTAATGGGGACATTAGGAAGATTAATGTGCTAATGAATTAAAAGTGAGATTTGAATATCTCTGAAAAATAAAATTATTCTATAAATGCTAATAGCTCTATATTAGTATTCTTTTAGAAACAATTCCTTACAAATATTTAATCATTATTATACATGAAAATATCTTACAACTTACACCATGAATTTTCCCATTTACATTCCACAGTGCCTCCAAATATTTCTATCCTAGTCCCTCTGCCCAATTCAGAAACCAAGAATGGTAAATGTTATTACAACAAATAGATTACCATGGAACCAATTATTTTCAGTCAATGTTTGTCATCTGTTTACATGAGTACATGTACATTAGACTCTGTTGGATTTCCTTTATATACTGTATTATCAATGTTTTCATTGCTAAGAAATTATGCTTTTTTCCAGAGGAGGAATTTTTCAGTTTTTTTTTTAACATATTTAACATTCACTTAAAAATATTTTAGTTCCATGTTCTCTTGCTCCTACCACTTCCCCACATGAGGAGGCAAGCAATTTAATGTCAATTATACCTGTGAAGTCATACAAAATTTATTTCCATATTAGCAATGTTGCAAAAAAAATTAAAAGCAAGAAATATAAAGAAGGTGAAAAAAACAAGCTTCAAAGTGAACTAGAGATCACTTTTCCATTAAAGAACTTCGTGTTATGTCTGGCTTCACATAAGTATATATTTCCAACATTACTATTCCCTTAAAACTATTTGCTTGCCTCTAAGCAGAACACTGAAAATAAAATTGGGATTTCTTATAGCACTATCATATTTGTAACATGGCAAAATGTAAGCAATCATTCAGGATTAGAGCTACTCAGTTTCTGTACTTTCAGTGCCATCACAATGAGTGATATAAAATTCCTTGTTGGTTTCCTTAGGAAAATTCAAGTGTGTATTTTTAATAATCTTTAACAAACACCAATTCCTAACAATGCTAATATTAACAGTCCCCTTTTTTCTCTTCAGAGCTAGTGGGTCATCATATAATTGTTCCTGATGTCTCCATTTTGAAGGAAATTGCTCTTCCTTGTCAACAAATTTCCAAGAAGAGAAAACATCCAAGTTAATGAACTTCTATTCTTTGCAGAGTTGTTACTTCCACTAAAGGTGGAGAAACATTTTTTTATGTGTATAGTTTTTGAAAGTGTTGTTAATTAGCAGAATTTTCAACAGGGTTTCTGCACTTTAACATTTCCAAGATCTGTAAATTCATTGAGGTAGAGTCTCCCAACAGCAAATTCTAATTATCATCCCTTTAATTTAGCAGATTATCTGTAAGTTTTGCCCTGGCCCAAATTATGAACCCCTCCAAAGCAGAACTGGCTCTTGGACATCATAGGAACTATTGCTGGATATATTCAAGATGTTTCCAGCTGTCATAACTTTTGATATATTGAAATAGCCTTTGAGAACAGGGGATCCCTACCACACTGTGGAATGAAAGTGACTATGAAGGAAAGATTATATAAGACCAAAATTTATAGGTAATTCCCTGTAGTTTTTTTTTTGCTTAAAAAATCCTGAAGTAATCTGGTTTCATTCATTCAAAATTGTTAAGATAATTTTGAGATTTCTGTAATTTATTTAGAGTAAACAAAATCTGTTTTGGGTCAATCATTTTACTTAATCAAAATTTTAATTAATGTTTTCTGCCATGTTAAGTACTTATCTTATAATTTATTATAAACTCAGTTTAAGTTTCAAACAATTTGATTCTTTCAAACTTAAGCTGTGCTTGGAGAATAAGACAAAGAGATTTTCAAATGACCCAAACATTGAATTTCTAAACTCCTGAATGGAAGCATGATTCAGAAAAATTTAGTGAGAGTCTAACCTATCCCCAAATCATATCCAAGTTCATTGTGTCAGATACTGGAATTCAGATGATAGATGGCATAAATCTGATTATCAAGTGAGACATAAATATGGAGACCTATACTCACCAAAGCTATTTGCTACTGTCATGATAACTGTCCTATGAGAAGTTCAAATGGAAGAAGAGCTCCATAGATCAATTGAGATAACATTTATAAAGGACTTCATAAAGGCACTTAATAAATGCCTGTTATCTCCCTGTTTTTCCCATGTAATAGATAAATTACTGTAGATGATTTTATGTGAAGGTAGAAATAAAGTTGTTTGAAGTAACCTACAGAATATTTTTTCCTTAAGGTCCATGGTCATGCAAAAGGGGTTAACCAATAATCAACATAAGAAAAACCAAGTAGATGAAGAGTGTGTATTTCTTAGATAACGACATGTAGTTAGATGGGCAACTATTGGGTTAGTCCCTCTATAAGATGTGTAACTATAAAGAGATAAACACACACACATATTTGTGTGTAATATATATGACATTTGTTTTGGAGAAGACAGTTGATATTTTCATAATTTACGGCATTAATACTTGAGTGGGACAACTCTTAAAAAGGCAAGATGTTCTTTTGATATCATTTCTCAGTAAGGAGAATATTTTGTCTACTTTAAGTGATACAGTTGTTAATTAAGGCCATTAATCTTTTATTTTATTAGAGTTACATAAAATTAATTAAAATGGGGCATGAAATGCCACAAAATTGCAAGACCTACAGTCAGATAAATTTCTTGTATCCTTTGTCTTTGGAGTAATATAGAGATATCTCTCTGAATAATTTTTGGACACTTCTTGTTTCCTAAAAGTTCACTGCAAATTCTCTGCAGTTGTATGTGCATAATAGGACAAAATTGTTCCGAGTTATGTCTATAAATAAAATGGCAAGTTAACCCTCCTTAAAAATTTGTGTACTCCAAACTTAGTGTTAATTAGATATAAAATATATCTAAGTGAAGTATGGGCTGCTTTGGGTAATAATGAATTCTGCCTCCATGAGATTCTACAAAGGTCAGATTGACCACTAATTGGGCATGTTATAAAGGTGATCTTTGTGCAAATATGAGTTCAAATACTAGTCTATAGTCAAAAAACTCTGTTTTTTGAAAGCACGATCTGCCTTTTGCCTTTCTTTGAGTCCTGGTGCTTAGGACAATGCCTGATATGCAGTAGATATTTAATAAATACTAGTTCAAGCTAGTTCTATATCCCAAAGAGATGTTTGCAAAAGGAAAAAGACCTACTTGTACAAAAATATTTATAGCATCTCTTTTCATGATGGCTAAGAATGGGAAATTGAGCAAGTGCCTATTAACTGGGATATAGCTGAATAAGTTGTAGTATCTATGATTGTGATGGAATATTATTGCACTGATTTCAGAAAAACCTGGAAAGATTTAGATGAACTGATACAAAGTGAAGTAAACAGAACCAGGAGAACATTGTATATAGTAACAGCAATACCGTATGATGGAGAAGTGTGAATGACACCTATTCTCAGCAAGACAATGATCCAAGACAATCCCAAAGGACATATGACAAAGCACTCAGCCTCCAGAGAAAGAATTGATGCCTAAATAGAATGAAGTATACTTTTTCTTTTTAATTTTTCTTCCCTCCCACCTTCCCTTTTCTTTCTTCCTTCCTTCATTTTCTTTCAAGTTTGCCTGTATAAAATTACTAACATGGAAATGTTTTACATTTCACAAGCATAACCTGTATCAGAATACTTGCCCTCTCAGGGTGAAGGGGGGAAGAAAGAGAGTGATAGAATTTGGAACCTTAAACTTTAAAAAAATGTTTAAAAATGCTTTAACATATAATTGAAGAAAAAATAAACATTAAAAAAATCTAATGGGTGAGTGGAGGCGGAGCCAAGATGGCGGCATAGAAGCAGCAAGGTCCCAAAGCTCCCACACAGCCACCTCAAACACCCATAAAATATGACTCTGGACAAATTCTAGGTCTCTCAAACTCACAAAAATACAGAAAACATATCTCTCGTGGAAGGCAGCTTGGCAGCAGGGCATCATCAGAGCAGGAGGTGAGCCAAGGCCAACCCAGCCTGAAACTGAAATCGTGGCCAGGCCCAGGGTAGTAGGAAGGAGCCGAGCCGAGTCATGCCACAGCCAGTCTACAAGAGAGAAGATCTACAGCCTCCAGAATCTCTACACCTATCAAGGTGTGAAAAATAGGGGTTAGAGAAAGGCATCTCTGCAGGAGGGGCTCATCAAGCAGGCCTGCAGGCCAGGAGCCATGACCAGCCCAGCCTGAAACCACCATGCGGCCAGGCTCCAGGGCAGTCTGGAGGAGCCGAGCCTCCCAAGCAACAACGTGAGTCTACTTCAGAGAAGATCTAAAGCACCTCTAGCAATCTTCACATCTACTAAACAAGGATTAGAGGTCAGTGAAAGTGAGTGAAGCTTTCAAGCTAAATTTGGGGGAGGAAAAGCAGTTCTGCCAATCTACCCCCAGGGCAAAGCAGCAGTGGGGGAAGGGCAGGAACTGCTGGAACTGGCGGCTGACCCACTGGGCTACTTCAGAGCGCCTGGCGTGCAGATCCCTTAAGGTGGCTGAGTCGATTGATCAGGGCCAAGGGCTCTTGTGTTGAGCGGCCTGAATCTGGATCATGGTCTTGGGTGGTGGTCCTGGGGAGCACTTTCAGCAAGCCAAAGCTGGTGTGGGGACTTGCAACACCCCCCTAATAGCTCCAGCAGCTGGGAAAACCCCAGCAATTT
>JAQQSW010021719.1:0-10607 GCA_028646575.1 Pseudocheirus occidentalis
AGAGAGAGAGAGAGAGAGAGAGAGAGAGAGAGAGAGAGAGAGAGAGAGAGAGAGAGAGAGAGGAATTGTGACAGAGAAGATAAGATCATGATGAACTAAAAAATTTTGTAATTTGTCCAAGGCCAAGTACTCAATATGTGTCAGGGGAAAGAAATGAATCTAGGTCTTCCTGACCCTGGGGGTGTCTATGCATTTTATCATCTATCTTATAATTTCCTTTTTAAATTTTTTCTTTTATTTTTAATTTATGAAACAAAGCAAACACTTTTATAATGTAGTATAATTAAAAAGGATATTTGCACATGAAACTGCAAATATATTATATTCAACTTGCTATTCCTTTTAAATATAATAAAGTTATTGTATCAATTTCTTTTTTTCTTCCCTTCCCTGCTGCCATAGAGATGGCTACCATTAGACACAAATGTATATATGTGTGTGTGTGTGTGTATACATCTATTATATATATAGACATATATATAATCATTCTCTATGTCTATTTAGTTTCCATGCATTTTCTATTCATTTATCATCTGCTATATTTTCAAAATAATAATTTATTTTAAATATACTTTATTTAAAATCCCTTAAAATGCCCATTGCATTTTTAAAGGTTTTCATTAAGTGACCATAGTACATGACCAGATATTTCAGCACACTATTTGACCAGGAAAAAATTTTAAGAAGACATAAACAAAGATTTTATAAAGGAGAAATTACATGAACATTAATCTTATACATCAGTGATATGCATGATGGTTCTTGTGTGTGGGATAATTATTCATAAAAAGTAATCAGCTCTCATAAATGACTAATCAGTAGTTCTTTTATACAGTCAACCCAAATTTGACTTTTTCAAAACTGTTCTTCACCAGTTTTCAAATATCTATTAACACTACCAATATTAATAATTTCCCTGACATTATTTTACTAATAAGGCACCCAAAATAATTTTGTAGCACAAAAAAATCTGTGGAATTCATTTTGAGGAGAAGATTAACTCTTCTTATTTTTTCTGTCTATGCTCAATATAAGCAGAGTTGACAAACGGCAACAGTCCAGCTAGTGATGATCTGTCTAGGAATGACAAAAGATTCTCCCAGTCTCTGACTCAACCTACAAAGAAAGTCTCAAAGAAAGAACAACCATTCACAATGTCTTCTGTGTCAGCACAATGATATCTTCCTGCTTTCAAGAGGGAGGTAGCAATCTACTCTAAAACATACATTGTGGCAGAGTTCTAGGATGGATTAGTAAATGAACAGGTTTGTAAAACTTTTTAAGAGGAAGTAACAATCACCACTACCCAACATGAGTTAATTCAAAACAAGTTATGCTGGAAGAAAGTGCTCAGCATTTTTTTTTCAGGTAAGACAAAATGGAAGTGCTAGCTAATACCCCAAATGACAAAAATGAAATCTTAAAAGATTTTGGCAAGCTGGAATGACAATCTAACAAAATAAAATGTATTCAATAAAATGCATGAGGTACCTACTATCTGATGAACATTGTGGTGTGTTTTAGGGAAAAAAAAATTTTAGATTAGACATGACCTCTGATCCTGTGGAGTTTACGGGAAGTTAAGACACATACTGGATTTGTTTAAATGCTAATTGCATTAGGGGTACAAATAAAGTGTAATGTGAGGCCGTAATAAAATGCATCTACCAATGGTAGAACTCAGGGAATGTTTCAGAGAAGAGGTGATATTTGGTTTCAATTTTAAAGTGGTGGTTCTCAACCTTCCTAACGCCACAACCCTTTAATACTCGTATGTGGGCATGTCTGCATGTGGGTGGACCGGCCTGGAGATGGATAGAAGAGTGGTGTCTCAGTTCCTAAGACCAATCAGAAATATGTGTTTTTCTGATGGCCTTAGGCACTTTGTGACCCCTATGAAAGGATCATTTGACCCACCCCAAGGGGTCACGATCGGCAGGTTGAGAACAGCTGTTTTAAAGAATTGATGAGAATTTTTAAAACAGAGAAATCAAAGGGTATTATAAAACATAGGGGAAAGAATGAGTAAAGGCACAGAAGGGAGAAAGGCTAGGATATGGACCAAGAGATGGATGGTTGTCTAGTTTGACTACAGCATGCAGGGGTGGAGAACCTGCGGCCTTCTAGGTGTTTGGGTAAAGCATTTTGACTGAGTCCAAGTTTCATAGTACAAATACTTTTATTAAGGGGGTTTGTTTTCTGAAATTTGGATTCGGTCAAAGGGATGTACTTGAGGACCTAGAGGGTCACATGGGGTCTTGAGGCTGCAGGTTCCCCACCCCTAGTTAAGTTTGTGCATGGCAGTGTTCTAAGATAAGACCAGAAAAGTAAAAAGATCATAAAGGGTCCTTGAATTTGAATTTTATTGAGTAAGAGGAAATATTAAAGATTTTTTTCAGGGGTAGAGCCAAGATGGTGATGTAAAAGTAGGAATTTGCTTGAGCTCCCACTCCGACCCCCCAATACCTATAAAAATGACTCTAAACAAATTTTTGAGCTACAGAACCCACAAAGTGACAGAGAGAAACAAAAACAAATCTCCAGCTTAGCAGGCCAACAGGAAGCGTCTATCGCACAGGACTGGGAACAGAGCACAGTCTCACCTGAGCTGTACCAGCCCAGACCAGCAGCATAGACCAACCAGAACAGAGTTCAGAAGAGTAAATCACTGGCAGCTCTGGTGGTTTCCAGACTTCTCAAACCATAAACCCCAAAAAGAAAATAAGGTCATAGATGCTGAGTGAGAAAAGACGCAGTCAGGTCCCTTTCCCTGAGGTGGCAGGGGTGGCAAAAGCTGCATCAGTGGCTACCTCCTGAACTCCAGGCCTACAGATCATAGGAGAACCAAACTACTGTCCAGAGGACAATTGCAGGAACCTCTTTGCTGGCACTGAGGCAGGATTCTCTTGCTTTGCCTTGCTTGGATCTGGGTTGTAATCCTGGGTGGCAGTAGTGGGGTGAGGAGTGCTAGTGTGGCAGGGCTAGTTGAGCCCATGGAGAGGGAGTCCTCCCCACAGTTCTGGAGCAAGTGCCCAGAATAAGTTCTGGCAACAATTGGGCAAAGCCCCAGAAATTTGGGACACAGCACTCTCCACTCTGGAAGCAGAGTTCTACTGTGGCAAAGAGCTCAAAAGTCAAATAATTGACTAACCATATGAGCAAAGAGAGGAAGCATAATCAAACTATAAAATTGTTGGGGTTTGGTGACAAAGGCAATCAAAACATAGAACCAGAAGAAGACAGCAAAGTCAAAACTCCTGCATCAAAAGCTTCCAAGAAAAATATGAACTGATCACAGGTCATGTAGGAGCTTGAAAATCAAGTAAGAGAAGTAGAGGAAAAACTGGGAAGAGAAATGAGACTGAAGCAAGAAAATCATGAAAATCAAGTCAACAGCCTGCTAAAGGAGGCCCCCCAAAATACTGAAGAAAATCACACCTTAAAAATAGACTAACTAAAATGGCAAAAGGGGCCCAAAAATCCAGCGAGGAGAAGAATGCCTTAAAAAGCTGAATTATCTAGATGAAAAAAAATTTCAAAAATTCACTAAAGAAAATAATTCCTTCAAAATTAGATTGGAGCAATTAGAAACTAATGACTCTGTGAGAAATCAAGATACTATAAAACAGACCCAAACAAATGAAAAAAATAGAAGGCAATGTGAAATATCTCATAGGAAAAACCATTGACCTGGAAATTAGATCCAGGAGAGACAATTTAAAAATTATTGGACTACCTGAAAACCATAATGGAAAAAAAGAGTCTAGATGTCCTCTTTCAAGAATTTATCAAGGAAAACTGCCCAGATACTCTAGAACCAGCAGCAAAACAGAAATTAAAAGAATTCACTGATTGCCTCCAAAAAAGAAAATTCCTAGGAATATTAAAGCCAAATTCCAGAGTTCCTATGTCAAGGAGAAAAATATTACAAGCAGTCAGGAAAAAAACTATTTTAGTATTGTGGAAACACAATTATGATAATAAAAATCTATCAGCTTCTACATTAAGGGATCAAAGACCTTGGGATATGACATTCCAGACATAATAGGAGTGAGGATTAAAACCAAGAATCACATGCCCAGCAAAACTGAGAATAACATACTTCAGGGGAAAACATGGAAATTCAATGAAATAGAGGACTTTCAAGCATTCTTGTTGAAAAGACCAGGCTGAACAGAAAATCTGACTTTCAAATAAAAGAAGCAAGAAAATCATGAAAAGGTAAACAGGAATGAGAAACCATAGGAAATTAAATAAAGTTAAACTATTTATATTCCTACATGAAAAATCAATATATGTTAACTCATGAGACTTTTCTCAGTATGAGAATAGTTGAAAGGGATATTTACATGTGTATATATATATATATATATATATATATATATATATATATAATGTGTGTACGCATGTGTGTATATGTGTGTGCACATATATATGTATGTATAGGTACATGTATATGTGTATAGAGATATGTGTGTACATATATACATAGACAGAGGACACAAGATGAGTTGAATATGAAGGGATGATATCTAAAAAATAAAATTTAGAGATGAGAGAGGAATATATTGGGAGAAGGAGAAAGGGAGAGAAGATAGAATGGGGTAAATTATCTCATATATACAAGGCAAGAGAAAGCTGTTACAATGGAGGGGAAGAATTGGATTTAGCTTAAAGAGGGAATAGCATACACATTCAATTGGGTACCTTACCCTTGAGGAAAGTAGGACAGAAGAGGATACGATGGGAGATGATAGAAGGGAAGGCAGATTGGGGGAGAGAGTTGTTAGAAGCAAACACTTTTGAAAAGGGATAGGGTCAAAGGAGAAAACAGAATAAATGGTGGGGTAGGATAACATGAAGGGAAATATAGCTAGTCTTTCACAACATGACTATTTTGGAAATGTTTTGCATAACTACACATGGATAACCTATTTTGAATTGCTTATCTTCCCAATGGGGGCTGGGGGGGTGAGAAGGGAAGAAGGGAGAGAATCTGGATGTTAAAGTTTTAAAAACAAGTGTTAAAAAATGTTTTGACATGCAACGGAGAAATAAGACACATAGGCAAAGGGGTATAGAAATCCATCTTGCCCTACAAGAAAGTAAGGGGGTGGTATGAGGGGGTAATAAGAGAGGGTAGATTGGGGGAAGAAGTATTCAATATGTTTGCTGTCTTGGGGTGGGGGGTAGGGGAGAGATGGGGGAGAAAATTTGTAACTCAAAATCTTGTGGAAATGAGTGCTGTAAACTAAAAAATAAAGTAAAAGGATTTTTGCCCAGAGAAGTAATATAACCATCTTAAAAGCTAAGTCAAATCATTAGATTTTTCTGGTAGTAGCAGAGAGGATGGATTGTAAGAAGGAAGAAGCATAGGTGAAAGCAGTTGTAATGAAGTTAATGCAATGGTCTGAGAGGATAGTAATAAGGGACTTTCCAATATGAGAGGAAACGGCAAAAAGAGGACAGGTAAGTATGATGTTGTAGCAGTAGAATGGACAGTTCTTGGCAACTGATTGGATATGATGAGGGAGAGTGAAGTGTTAAGATTATACCAACATTTCAAGAATGGAACACTAAGTGAATGGTGATGCCACTTATGGAAAGAGCAAAAGCAGAAAATGGACTATGTGTAGGAGGGAAGATAATAAGTTTGGTTGGACAACATTACATTTGAATTGTCAATGAGGCATACAGTTTTGGTCTTGTAGGCGGCTGGAGCTGGATGTTTGGAGCTCAGAAGACACGTCAGGGATGCAGGTATAAACTGGGAAACCAATTGCATAAGGATTATTTTTAAAACCAACAGACCGCTTTAGGTTAGGTTTTTTATTTTAAAACAGGAACAATTTAATTATTTGACTTTGACATCCAACATCTCTAAGAAATTTATACAAGTAACCAATATCCAGAATTGTAAAAAAAAAAAAGTTCAAAGGGAAAAACAAATTTTAAATGTGAAATATTCAATATCATTATGGATCAGAATATCACTGAACATATTTGGGGCCTTTTCCCAAAATCCCTCCTTATTGCTGATTTTTTTCTACCTTTGTCAAATCCTTAAGGTATTTCTTAAATGGAAAATGGTGGTGTTTGTTTCATAAAGTAAAAGTGACACTTTCAGAAGGGTCAGGGGAGCCATAACCATAGATTATGAATTAATGAAAAAATATTTACTGAACTCCTATTCCTACTAAGTTCCAAGTATTATGCTCAGTACTGAGGATGGACAACAGCTGCAGAAAGTCTACGGTCAAGTTCACACTTGGGTGGGTGGGGAGACAACATTATTAGAGAGTTCAGTTGCTGGATAAATGAAAGGACTTTTAAAGTTCTAAGTGCTAAAAGTCTTATAAGAAAGAATGCACCAGAGAGGCAGATTGCATGGCCCAGACAGGCATCTTTAGAAGGTTAGAAGGTTAGATGAGGGCAGCAAACAAGCAACGCAAATGGTAAAACCAGGAAGTCCTTAGAAAGCAGTGTCAGGGGACGTAGTAAGGTTTGTTTCACAGTTCCTTTTACCTGGAAGAAAAGTTGATGACTCCCATTACCCCCAAGTCATGTGAGCAGTCAAACATTATGAATTGGTTTCTAGGTGATTTGGAGCAAGACTTGTTGGATTTGTCAGAGATGAGAATATCTGCCTTTCTTTTATTATTAGTACATGTGAACAATTTATAGTATGTTTATAGTATATAGTATTTTGTTTATATTATTGAAGAAAAAATGAAAATAGCACATAGAAAAATTGAGAAAGCAAAATGACCAAAGATACCCATGGAAGACAGGTATAACACAAGGCAATGGACAGGGTGAAAAGATTGATTTGGAGATTATATTGCCGGATTAAAGAGAGCGACCCTTTAAACTTCACCATCTACAAAGTATTGATTGAATCTTCTCACTTTCTAGTTGCTCTTCTGGCTAATCTTTGCACTTCGACATTGCCTTCAACTTTTGAATGAGCAGGGACATACTCCCAATCAGCTGAGTCATTTTATCCACTCTAGTGAATAGGTCTTTGTTAACAACATCTGTATTTTTACTTGTTTTCCAGCCATTTTCTTTCCAGTTGTCAATCCATCTATTCATGCCTTTGACGATAACATCATTATTTGTGTGCGCAGTAACTGTCCATATTTTGGGCCTTTGCTTGCTCAATCTTGTCAAAGGAAAGGGTATATAGAGAAAAAAGAAGTTGTGCAAAGAAAGAACTTGGGGAAATACTTTTAGGGGAAAAGAAGACCATGAGGAATCAAAACCAATAACAATAATATTGTATGATGATTAACTGTGAATAACAGCTATTCTCAGCAATACAATGATCCAAGACATTCAAAAGAACTTATAATGAAAAATGCTATCCACTTCCAGAAAAAGAACTGATAGAATCTGAATGCAGATTGAAACATGCTTTTCTTACTTTACTTTTTTTTGGGGGGGGGGGATTTGTTTTCTTTCACAACATGACTAATATGGGAACATGTATTACATGACTATACGTGCATAGTGTATATCAAATTTCTTGCCTTCTCAGAGAGGGGTAATGGAAGAGAGATATTTTGGAACTCATCTTTTTTTAATGAATGTTAAATTGTTTTTACTTTTAATTGTAAAAAAAATAAAATAGCATTTTTAAAAAGAACAATAAATACCGATGGAAAATGGTCATTGGATGGGCCATTAGATAATTGGTGACATTTAATAGGGTACTTTAGGTGGAAAACTGACATAAAACTGGATTGCAAAAGACTAGAAAAAGAGCAAGCTAAAAAAAAAAAGATGACAGCTAAAATACGTCCATTGAAAGAAGGAACCATAAAACTTCTTAGCAAGTTTATTAATGGCAACAACTTGGCATCTGAATCATTACACAAAGTTATTTATCAAAGTCTCATTTACTGAACAAACTCTGGATTTGGTAGAGATAATCATTCCACAAGAAATGAGAAAGTGGGTGGATCCCATTATGTGGACTACTGGCATCAAGATCAATGGAAAAAATCCTTCTATGTGAATTTCAGAGAATAATTACATTAATTTCTATATCCTTCTATAGAAATGTGGATAAATATAAAATCATGAACTTGATTTTGAAAAATCAATTATAGATGGGACAGGATGGAGCAGTAACTTAGGTGAAAAAGTATTGGAGATTTTAATTGGTTATAAACTCAATAGGACTCAAGAACAATGTGACGAGACTACTCATAAAGCTAATGCATCTGCAGGCTGAATTAACCGAACAATAGAAAGACAAGGTAATGTAATGGATAGAGAGCAGACCTAGCAGCCCAAAGGCCTCTGACACAAATTGACTGAATCTGGACAAGTCACCACCAACCTCACAGTGCTCTTGTTAGCTGTGTAAGACCCTAAGGTGCAGAGAAGGTAGTAATTTTGCTTTGGTAGCAAGAGTTTTCTCACTTGGGAATTCCCTATCAATAAAATCACAAATCAAATTCCTATCTGTACTAATAGAAGGATAGTGCATAGTTCCAGGAAGATAACAGGAAAATGCACCATAAAATTGTCAAGGTTCATACAAATTCTCACTATTATTTTGATCATTTGAGGTCACATGGGACAGTCACCTTCATTTTCTTGGTATTTAGGATTTGGAAGGTTTAGGTCTCTTTAAGAAAACTATACAGAACCCCCCAAAATGATGCAGTGATAATGTCTTTAAGGAGGAAGGATAGAGACATGGGAAGGATAAAAATACATTGATGAGCAAGAGAAGAAGCGGGTACTATCATCCTCATCATATGGTTCCTTTTGAGCACCACGCTTAATGAATTTGATGTTTCTGGAGCTAGACTAGATGGTTAAGAGTTCCTTATCTTAACTCCTTACCTGGGAGTTCCTCCTACCAATGAAAATCATATCCCATGTATTTCCTTTCTTCCTTCCTTCCTTCCTTCCTTCCTTCCTTCCTTCCTTCTGTTATTCCTTTTATCCTTTTCTTTTCTTTTTGCTTCCTTCCTCTCTTTCTCATTTCTCTCTGCCTCTCTCCACATATATATATGTACACACATATACATACATAAAGACATACACATGCACACATAATGTGATTGCAGGTCGCCTCAATATATATCCTATAGACTATTAAACATATACCGCTTCAGGACTGCACGTGAAGCATCAAATTCAGTGAGACTGGTGCTTGTAGCACATCATCTTCAAAGAAAGTCACGTGGTGAGGACAATATTCAGAGGGACTGATTTCTTCTCTTGTCTCTTTTACTGTCATTTTCTCTCTCCTCTGTTTCTGTCCCTCCCCCATCCTCCACCCCTGCTCCATATACCCTACACTGGGTCATTTGCAATTTTTCCCCATAGTATGTGACTATTAAAATCACCTAAACTTCCCAAAATCCTAAATCCTGAGAAAGTGAAGGTCCCTTTCCCATGCAATTGTAATTGACTGAAATACAAGTTTGCCCTGGACTTCTCTGATGTCTCCCGTGATCTACACATTATGTTCTTCTAATGCCATCCAGTTACACTCTCTGTCTGGGCAGCCACAGCACGGTGTGGACATACTGAGTGTGCAGGCAACTCAAATCCCTAAGTCTTTTTTTACACGAAACGCTGCTGTCTAGCTCCCTCTTCTCCCGCTCTGTGCCATAACACACAAACACATGAGTATATATGGGAATATAAATTGACAAAAGACCCCATGACTCAGTGTTCCCAAGGCCACCAGCCCACCTCCCAAAGAAAACACCCACTGTGGAGAAGGGGCCACCGTCACCATTACCAGCAACAGCAGCAAAGACTATCAACTTCCAACCACCAACAGACATGTAAGCAAACCTAGCTGAGGCAGCAAGGCCTCAGGAAGGAGAGGCGAGGGCCACACAAGGTAGTCAAATAGTAACAATAATAAAATAAGAATGAGATTTAGGTACATATAGATTTGTTTGGGTTTTTTCTACATTTATATACTGCTTACCATGGGCCAAGCGCCATGCTAAGCCCTTTACAAGCCTTTATACAAGCCTTTATAAGCCCTCTGTTCATTTTCACAAAAATGCTGGGAAGTACTATTATTGTCCCCATTTTACAGTTAAGGAAACTGAGGCAACCAGTGATTGCTTTCTCAGGCTGACACAGCTAGTAAGTATCTAAGGCCAGGTTTGAACTAAGGTCTTCTTGACTCCATGCCCAGCACTCTCTCTTCTGAACCATCTAGCTACCCCTGTAAGCCACTGATATCTCCTTGACTGTCACCTCCTCTCAAACTCTGATGGAGACAGTCCAGGACACTAAGCCCAAGAGCTCCAATAATGCTAGTGCACCCACTTATTTACCCCACTACTGACTGTGCTTCTAGCTCTCTCCCTTTGACCCTCATTCACAGATGATGTGGACCTGAAATCTGGCAACTGCTTCCACAAGGGCTACAACCCTGCCTTTTCATCAATCACTGAGAAAAGAAAACTCTAGCAAATACAGAGCTAAAGTTGTATTGATGGAAATGAGAAAAGAAGAAAGGAAAGAAAGAAAGAAAGAAAGAAAGAAAGAAAGAAAGAAAGAAAGAAAGAAAGAAAGAAAGAAAGAAAGAAAGAAAGAAAGAAAGAGAGGAAGGAAGGAAG
>JAQQSW010021720.1:0-10607 GCA_028646575.1 Pseudocheirus occidentalis
TGCTGAAAGCGCACCCCAGGACCACCACCCAAGACCATGATCTGGATCCAGGCCACTCAACGCAAGAGCACTTGGCCCTGATCAATCGATTCAGCCCCCCTGCAGATTCTGCAGGCCAGGGGCTCTGAAGCAGCCTGGTGGGGGCCGCCGCTGGTTCTAGCAGTTCCCTTCCCCCACTGCTTCCTTGCCCCGGGGGTAGATTGGCTGGACTGCTTTACCTCCCCCAAATTAATTTTCAAAGTTTCTCTTTCACCAACCATTTCTAACTGGGATTTGAAGATCCCCTCAGGTAGGTGCTTTTGATCTCCTCTGAAGTAGACTCAAGCTGCTGCTTGGGAGGCTCACTCCTCCTGGCTGCCCTGGGACCTGGCCTGGCCACGGCTGCGGTTTTGATCTGGGCTGGTCTCTGCTCTGGTGCGAGCTGCCCCTCTCCCGTCCCTGTTCCTTATGTCTTGGCAGATATGGAGGTGCTGGAGGCTGTAGAACCTTTGAAGACTGGCTGTGGTGCAGCTTGGCTCAGCTCAGCTCAGCTCCTTCCTACTGCCCCAGGCCTGGCCGCAGTCTTGGCTTCAGGCTGGGCCAGCCTTCACTCCCGGCCGCGGTGATGAGCCCCTGCTGCTGAGCTGCCTTCAGCGAGAGATGTGTTTTCTGTATTTCTGTGCGAGTCTGAGAGTCCTAGACTTTGTCTAGGATCATAATTTTATGGGTGTTTAGGGTGGCGGTGTGGGAGCTGCGGGATCTTGCTGCTTCTACGCTGCCATCTTGGCTCCGTTCCCTCCCCAAAAGTGTTATTAATAAAGGAAAACTGTTTACATCCTTACAAGGGAAGGTGACACTTGTAACTCTTGAAAACTGTATCTTTATTACAGCATTTAAAAGGGGTATACATAGAAGGAATGGGTATAAATGGACTTTGATGTAATGATAAAATCTAATTAATTTGCAAAAAGTGATTGTACTGGGGGCAGAGCCAAGATGGCAGTGTAGAAGCAACAAAGTTTCACAGTTCCCACACAGCCACCCTAAATATCCATAAAATATGACTGTAAACAAATTTTAGGGCTCCCAAATTCACAAAAATACAGAAAACACATCTCTTGCTGAAGGCAGCTCGGCAGGAGGGGCTCATCGCGGCAGGCTGGGAGGTAAGGCTACACCAGCCCAAAACTGAAACCGTGGCCCCCATGAAACTTTTCTTAGTAGGAGGATAGGGGAAGGGAATGCAAATGTATATATAAGTATACTTACACATATGTCTGTATAGGAGGCTATATATGTGTATGAATCCATATCTGAGCATGTGTGTATATGTGTATATAGAGGGTATAGGATCAATTGAATATGAAGGAATGATACTTTAACATGTGAAGTTCTGAGGTGGGAGAGGACTAGAATGAGAGGAGACAGGGAGAGACAAAATGGGGTTAATCATCCCATATAGAAGAGGCAAGGTATAACTATTACAACTTTACTCTCATTGAATCTGACTTGGGGAAGGAATGACATAAACTCTAAGCTGGGTATCATGCCACACAGGAGAGTGGGGGCATGGGGATGAGAGGTGGGATGACGGAGGGGAGGGTAAGGTCTGGGCGAGGGATGCTGGAAGCACACACTTCAGTAAAGGGATAGGGACAAGGTAGAGAGTAGAACAAGGAGGGGCGGGATAGGAAGGAGGGACATATGATCAGACTCTCACCATATGTCCACTGTGAAGATGTTCTGTGTAATTACACATGCACAGCCCATACTGAATTGTTTGTCCTTCCAATGGGGGTGGGTGACAGGGAAGGAACCGAAAGAATCTAGAATCTAAAGCTCTGCAATACATGCAACTGGGAATTAAGATGTGCAGGGGCTGGGGTAGGGAGACCCTCCCTGCCCTACCAGAAAGTTAGATAGCAGATCAGGGGAGGGGCTTTACAGTGGGATTGCTGTTTTGGGGTTGGGGTAGGGGAAAGACAAGGAGAAAATTTGTAACTCAAAAGTCTCATGGAGGTGAATGATGTAAACAAGAAAACAAAAAATTTATACTAAAAAAGTGATTGTACTGGTATAAGAGGAAAGGAGGAGGCAGACAAGGATAAATTACATCATATGAAAAGGCATAAAGACCTATTATAGTAAAGGGAAAGAAGGGTAGGAGATGAGCATTGTTTGATCTTTACTCTCATCAGATTTGGCTCAAAGAGGGGAATTACATAGTAAGGTATAGAAATCTAGCTTGCTCTATAGGAAGAAGAAGGGGAAAAGGGAAATAAAAGGGAGAAGAGAGAAGGGAGGGAAGAAGTAGTAAGGGATAATGGGACTCATAGAAAGGAGGAAAGTCCAAAGGAGGTGGTGGTCAAAAGCAAAACTTAGTGAAGAGGGAAAGGGAGAGAGAAAAACGTAAAAACCAGGTTGTGTATGGGGAAATAGGATGGAGAGAAAGACATAGTAATCACAACTGTGATTAATCCCAACTGTGATAATCACAACTAATTCATTACAGGCCATATATGTGTAATAATTGTAAATGGGATGAATTCTCCCACAAAATGGAAGTAGATAGCAGAGTAGATTAAAAAACCATAATCCTACTTAACTCCAATTGCCCTCCAAAAAGCAAAAAACAAACAAACACCAAAATCTTACAATATGTCCTTACAAGAAACACATTTGAAGTAGAGGGATGCACACAGAGTTAAGGTAAAAGACTGGAACTGAATATATTACACTTTGGCTGAAGTAAAAATAAAAGCGGGGGTAGGTTGTGATCTCAGGTAAGTCTTGATCCCAGATAAAGCAAAAGCAAAAATTTATCTAATTAGAAGAATAAGGAAGGAAACTACATCATGCTAAAAGGTACCATAGCCAATGAAGTAATATCATTATTAAACATATATGCATCCAGATTCTTAGAGGAGAAGTTAAGGGAGTTACAAAGAAGAAATAGACACAAAACTATACTAGTTGGGGACTTCGACCTTCCACCTCTTAGACTAGATATATCTAACTACAAAATTAACAAGAAAGTTTAGGAGATGAATAGTATTTTTAAAAAGTTAGATATGATTGACCTTTGGGGAAAAATTGAATGGGGATAGAAAGGAATATACCTTTTTCTTGGTACTAGATGGCACCTACACAAAAACTGACCATGTAATAGGGCATAAAATCCTCAAAATTCAGTGCAGAAAGGCAGAAATATTAAATACATCCTTTTCAGATCATGATGCAATAAACAATACATGAAATAAAGGGCCCTGGAAAGATCGACTAAAAATTTCAAACTAAGTAATCTAATCCTAAATAATCAATGGATTAAGCAACAAACCATAGAAACATTAAATAACTTCATCCAAGAGAATGAGGATAATGAGGCAACATACCAAAACTTAGGGCATGCAGTGAAAGTGGTTCTTAGGGGAAGTTTTATACCTCTAAATGCTTACTTGAATAAAACAGAGAAAGAGGAGATCAATGAATTGGGCATACAATTAAAAAAGCTAGAAAAAGAACAAATTAAAAATACCCAATTAAATACCAAATTAGAAATTCTGAAAACCAAAGGTGAGATTAATGGAAATGAAATTAAGAAAACTGTTGAACTAATAAATAAAACTATGGGGAAAAATCAATTAAGTAACATAGATAAACCTTTGGTTAATTTGATTAAAAGAGAGAAGAAAACCAAACTTCTAGCATCAAAAATGAAAAGGGTGAATTTACCACCAATGAAGAAGAAATCAAAATAATAATTAGGAACTATTTTGCCCAACTGCATGCCAATGCAGTTGACAATCTTAGTCAAATGGATGAATTTTTATAAAAATATAAATTGCCCAGATTAATGGAAGAGGAAATAAAATATTTTACCCCATTTCAGAAAAAGAAATTGAACAAGCCCTCAAAGAACTTAAGAAAAAAATCTTGAGGGCCCTATGAATTTCCAAGTGAATTCTATCAAACATTTAAACAACTATTAATTCCAGTACTGTATTAACTGTTTGGGAAAATAAGTGAAGGAGTCCTGTCAGATTCTTTATATGATATAAATATAGTGCTGATACTTAAATTGGGAAGAACCAAAACAGAAAGAAAATTATAGACCAGTTTCCCTAATGAATATTGATACAAAAATTTAAAATATTAGCAAAGAGATTATAGCAACTTGTCTTGAGGATGATACACTATACCCAGGTAAGTATATATCAGAAATGAAGAGCTGGTTCAATATTAGGAAAGCTATCAGCATAATTGAAATAATACTCCCTAAAATTTAGACTTGGGCAAGGGGAAGCTAATGATGTTATAAGGCACCAAGAAATAATAAAATAGAATTAAAAGAATAAAAAAATAGAAGAGAATGTGAGACATCTCTTTAGAAAAACAAGTGATCTAGAGAACAGATCAGGAAGAGACAATATAAGAATCAGTGGATTCCCTGAAAGCTATGATTAAAAAAATATATGTAGAATATTACAATACATCATTAAGAACAATTTTTCTAGAATGTGAAGGTAGAATAGAAATTGGAAAAAAATCTATCAATAACCACCTGAAAGAGATACCAAGATGAAAACTCACAGGAACGTCATAGCCAAGTTTCTAAGCTCCCAGGTTAAGAAGAGAATACTATAAGCAAACAAGATAAAAACAATTTAAATACTTGAACTATAGTCAGGATAAAGCAAGATCTAGCATTTTCTGTGTTAAAAGACCAAAGGACTTGGAACATTTTTTGAAAAGCAAAGGGACTGGGTTTGCAACCAAGAGTAATGTACCCAGCAAAACTGAATATAATCCTGAATAATTAAAAAAAGATAACTAATGAATTGAAAGACTTAGTATTTGTGCCAGAAAGACCACAATTCAATGGAAAATTTAAGATGATAAGATCCAGGAGAAACAGGGTAAACATTAAAGATTAATTATAAGGGACTAGCAAGGTAAATGTTTTACTTCTTATGTGGAAGAATTCTATCTGTATTCTTAAGAATGTTATTAGTTCAAAAGAGCATAGACAGAAAGAAGATTTGGGATTGAATTGAGTATAGTGGTATGATTCCAAAAAAATAATATTGAGTAGGGAGAAGTAAAATGGAGCAATTACCTCATGCAAACAGGTCTGAATGGAAAAACTGTTATAGTAGAAGCAGGTGGGGGTGGAGGGCTGGTAGTGCTGGAAACTTGTTCTCTTTGGAACTGCATTAAAGAGGCAATAACAGATACACCTAAAAGGGAATAAAAAGTCTTCTAAATTTATAAAGAAATAGGAGGGTGAGAGGACAGGATAAGAGACTGAGAAAATTGAATAGATCAAGAAGTAGGAGGGTAGGGGGAGAGGATAAGGGAGAAATTCTTAGGGGAGGTAGTTTAAGGATTAGGATAGTAAAGGGAAAAGAGGGATTCTTTAAAAAGGTATGGATTATGGGGGTAGTAGAAGTAAATCAGACTTGTGAGGAGGGACAGGGTAAAAAGAGAGGGTGAGAAGGATAATAGAGAAAAAAAGTAGGTTGGAGGGAAATACACAACTAGTAACTATAACTTAGAATGTGAAAAGGATGAATTCACTCATAAAATGGAAATGGATAGCAGAATCAATAAAAAAAATCAGAAACATATTACAAACTAATTGGAGACTAAACAACTTTATCTTCCACCCCCAAATTTATTTATGTATTTTTAGTTTTCAACCTTCATTTTCACAAGATTTTGAGTTCAAATTTTCTCCCCATCACTCCCCTACTCCCCACCCCAAGATGGCAAGCATAGTGATGATCCCTTCCCCCAGTCTGCCTTCTCTTCTTTCCCCTTAACCCCTCTCCTTTACCCCTTTCCCCTTTCTTATAGGGCAAGATGGATTTCTTTACCCCATTGTTTGTATATATTATTTCCCAGGTGCATGTAAAAGCAATTTTAACAGTTGTTTTTTAAAACTTTGAGTTCCAGATTCTCTCCCTTCTTCCCTCCTCGCCCCCCTCCTCCCATTGAGAAGATAAGCAGCTCAATGTAGGTTACACATGTGTAGTTACGCAAAACATTTCCATGGGAAAGACTCTATTTCTCTCCATCCTATTCTACCCCCCCCCATTTATTCTGTTTTTTTCCTTTGACCCTGTCCCTTTTCAAAAGTGTTTACTTCTGACTAACCCCTCCCCCAATCTGATCTCCCTTCTATCATTTCCCCTCCCCCCCTTATCTCTTTACCCCCTACTTTCCTGTAGGGAAAGATACCCAGTTGTGTGTGTACATTATTCCTTCCTTAAGCCAGATGCAATGAGAGTAAAGTTAACTCATTCCCTTTCACCTCACTGTTCTTCCCCTCCATTGTAACAGCTTTCTCTTGCCTCTTTTATGTGAGGTAATTTACCCTATTCTATGTCTTCTATCTCTCCCTTTCTTCTTCTCCCAATATATTACCCTCTCATCCCTTAATTTTGTTTTTTAGATATCATCCCTTCATATTCAACTCACCTTGTGCCCTCTGTCCATATACACATATGGACACATATACACACAATATGTATATATGTGTATATACACACACATACATACATACATACATATATACACACACATACATACACATACACACACACTAACATACATAAATATTCCCTTCAACTATCCTAATGCTGAGAAGAGTCTCATGAGTAATATATATCTTTCCATGTAGGAATGTAAACAATTCAACTTTAATAAATTCCTTATTACTTCTCTTTCCTGTTTACCTTTTCATGCTTCTCTTGATACTTGTATTTGGAAGTCAGATTTTCTGTTCAACTCTTATCTTTTCATCAAGAATAATTGAAAGTCCTCTATTTCATTGAATTTCCATATTTCCCCTTAAGTATTATACTTAGTTTTGCTGGATAGGTAGTTCTTGGTTTTAATCCTAGCTCCTTTGACCTTTGGAATATCATAATCCAAACCTTTTGATCCCTTAATGTAGAAGCTGCTAGATCTTGTGTTATCCTCATTGTATTTCCATAATACTCAAATTGTTTCTTCCTTACTGCTTGTAATATTTTCTCCTTGACCTGGGAACTGTGGAATTTGACTATAATATTCCTAGTAGTTTTCTTTTTGGGATCTTTTTCAAGAGGTGATCATTGATCAGAGAAGTTTAACCCTGGAAACCTCATGGGAGTAAATAAAGACTCCTATCTGATCACGGAGACCCTTCTCTCCCCTCCCGCCCCCCAGTATGACTCTGAGTGAAGGCTGTGGAGGTGGATGAGAGGCCCACAGAATGGTACAGTGACATTGGAGGGCTGGATAGGCAAATCTAGGAGCCAGTAGAGGCTCTTGTATTGCCAGTGAACCATAATGAGGAATTTGAGGATCCAGCCTCCAGAGGGAGTATTGATGTATGGACCCCTAGGTACTAGAAAAAACCCTACTAGCCCATTCATGTGCTGCCCGGACCAAGGCCACCTTCCTGAAATTGGCTGGACCCCAGCTAGTATAGATTTTCATTGTGGATGGGGTGAAGCTTGTCTGGGATGCCTTTGCGTTGGCCAAAGAAAAAGCTCCTTCTGTTATCTTCATTGATGAATTGGGTGCCATTGGAACCAAGTGCTTTGACAGTGAGAAAGCATGGGATCATGAAGTTCAGAGGATGATGCTGGAACTCCTGAACCAGCTGGATGGATTTCAACCTAACACCCAAGTCAACATGATTGCTATTACAAAAAGGGTGAACATCTTGGACTCCACCTTGCTGCACTTTGGCTGCCTGGACCATAAGACTGAGTTCCCAGTGCCCAGTGAGGAAGCCCGAGGAAAGATCATGCAGATCCATTCCTGAAATATGAATGTGAGCCCTGAACTATGAGGAACTGGTTCGCTGCACTGATGACTCCAATTGGGCCCAATGCAAGGCCACGTGTGTGGAAGTGGGCATGATTGTGCTTCAACAGGGAGCCACTGAACTCACCCATGAAGACTACATGGGGGGCATCCTGGAGGTACAGGCCAAGAAGACAGCCAATTTGCAGTATTATGCTTGACAGGGCTGGGGTGCCCCTGGCCCCAAGCTTGGGATTAACCAACTTGCTGCTAAAAGTAGTAACAATAAAGGTGGTTGGGGTTGTTTCCCATCCTCCCTCCCCCACAAAAAGAGGTGAGATTAGTCAATTTAAGTGTAAGAAAACCATTTAATTAAATCAGACTAGGAGTTTATTTTATTGTTTGTTTTTTCTTTCCATAAAACAGAGAGAAGAAAACCAAACTACTAGTATTAAGAAAGTAAAGGGGGCAATATACTGTTAATGAATATGAAATCAAAGCAATTATGAGGGGTTATTTTGCCCAAGTATATGCCAATAAATTTAATAATTTAAGTGAAATGGAAGATTATTTCTGAAAATGTAAACTGCCTAGATTAACAGAAGAAATCAAATATGTAAATAAACTCATTTTAGAAAAAGAATTTAAAGAAGCCAGAAATGTGCTTCCTAAGAAAAACAAATCAGGACCAGATAGATTTACAAGGGGATTCTACCAGACACATAAAGATCAACTAATTCTAATATTAAATATGTTATTTGGAATAATAGATAAAGGAGTCCTATCATGCCCCTTTTATAAACCAAATATACTGATACCTAAACCAGGAAGAGCAAAACCAGACCAATTTCATTAATGAATATAGATGCAAAAATCCTAAATAAAATACTAACTAGGAGACTACAACAAAATATTAGAAAGATTATATATTATAACCAACTGAGATTTATAACTGGAATTTCGGGATGGTTTAACATAAGGAAAACTATTAATATAATTGAGCATATCAGTAATAAAGTAACAAAAATCATATGAATATATCAGTAGATGCAGAAAAAGCTTTTTGTGAAAAATAACCTATTACATATTAAAACACTTGGAGCATTGGTATAAAGGGATTTTTGTATTTAATCTTAAGAATCATCTATCTACAGCATTAATTTGTATTGGTGATAAGCTAGAAATCTTCCTAATAAGATCAGGAATGAAACAAGGATGCCCATTGTCACCGGTATTATTCAGTACTATATTAGAAACATTAGTAATAGCAATAAGAGAAGAAAAAGAAATAGAAGGAATCAAAATGGGTAAAGAGGTAACAAAACTGTATCTTCAATCATCTGTTTATCAATTCTTTTTCTGGAGGTGGATATCATTTTCCTTCATAGGTCTTTTGTGGATAATTTGAATAATTCTAATACTCAAAATGACTTAGCCATTCAATGTTGTTTGTAGAACAGTATTGCTGATACTGCATACAATATGATGATACACTTGGAAAATCCTAAATATTCAACTAAAAAGCTAGTGGAAACAATAATTTTAGCAAAGTAGTATAATATAAAATAAACCCATATAATTTATCAGCATTTCTATATTTTACCAGCAAAACCTTGCAAGAAGAGATAGTAAGAGATACCCAATTTAAAATGACTGTAGACAATATAAAAATACCTGGGAATATATCTACAAAAACAAACCCATGAGCACAATTTTAAATCACTTTTTATATAAAGTCAGATTTGAATAATTGGATTTATTAATTGTTCATGGGTAGGCAGAACCAATATAATAAAAATGAAAACTAATCTAATTATTCAATTAAATTACCCCAAAATTATTTTACTGAGCTAGAAAAAATATTAAAAAATTCATTTGGAAGAACAAAAGGTCAAAATATCAAAGAAATTATTTAATGGAAAGGATGAAGGTTTAGCATTACCAGATTAAAAAAAATTGATCCTTGCTAAGAAATAGGAAGGTAAAGCAGTGGAATGGAGTAGGCATATAATACACAATATCAAATGATTATAGTAGCCTTGTGTAAGACAAATGTAAAGATTTAAGCCTTTGGGATAAGAATTCATTATTTTGTAAAAATTCTTGGGAAAAATAGAAAGCAGTGTGGCAGAAATTGGACATCAATGAATTTACCATTTACCAAGATGATGTCATATAGGTTATATACTTATAGTCATGTAAAATATATTCATTATAGTGATGTTGTGAAAGACAACATAGAAAAGAAAAATGCAAGAAAAATAAAATTTAAAAGTATGTTTTGATCTGTATTCAGACACCATCAGTTCTTTCTCTGGGGAGAGATAGCATTTTTCATCCTAACTCCTTCAGAGTTGTCTTGGATTGTTGAATTGCAAGAATAGCCAAATCATTCAGATCACCTTACAATATTGCTGTTACTTTTTGCCCAGTACATTTCACTTTGCATCAACCAATGCAAGTTTTTCCAGGTTTTTCTGAGAGCATCCTGTTCATCATTTCTTATAGTATGATGGTAGATGGTATTCCATCATAATCACATACCATCACTTGTTCTGCCATTCCCCAATTAATGGGCATCCCTTCAGTTTTTAATTCTTTACCCCCCTGTAAAACCAACTAACAGTAGATTCCTGAGAGAATGCTACTGTGAACAGCTTTTAAGATTCAGATTACACAGTACTAGTGAACACTCTGTTTATTCCATTACAAATCAAGATTCAGTACAATATTTAGAGTATCAACAATTCACAGTATTATATACAATATTTGGAGTAAGGAAAGTCTCAATATCATATCTTATTACAGAAAGTAACAAGGAACAAGAGAAG
>JAQQSW010021721.1:0-10607 GCA_028646575.1 Pseudocheirus occidentalis
CCCTTTACTACAATTTCCCCTTGCTACTCTTCCCCTCCCCCCTGAATATGCTCCCCTTCTTACACCCCTTCCCCCTTATCCCTCCTCCTGCCTGTAGGGTACAATAGAATTTTATTCTTAACAGAGTATATTATTCCCTCATTGAACCCAAACTGATGCTAGTAAATTTCATACATTGCTCCTCTCCCTCCCTCTTTTCTCTCTATTATTATGAATTTTTGCATCTTTTAACGTTAGAATCAAAACTTAGCCATTTGTATTGATCCCTCTTTAAATCAGAACCAATGAGAGTAACAATCATATGGCACTCATCCCCCTCCATTCCACCCTTCCCCTCCAGTATTGTTTTTATGTCTCTTCCTGTGGCACAATCTACTGTCTACTACCTCTCCCTTTCCTCCTCTCCCCTTACAATCCCTTTCTTCACCTTAACACGTTCGTTTTTAAATTCTTCAGATTAGTTCGCTTCTACCCACACTCTCTTTCTGTGTACATCCCCATGAAGCATCACAATATTTATACAAATTTCAGTATTAACAGGTATCTGCTTCTCATAAAGGAATGCAAACAGTTTGCTCATATTGAGTCCCAAGTTATGTGCATGTGCATCTCTGTGTGTATATGTGTGTATGAGTGTATGTTTTCCTTAATTACCTTTTGTTTGTTTGCTTGCTTTTTTGGAGGGCAGTTGGGGTTAAGTGACTTGCCCAAGGTCACATGGCTAGTTTTTTGTGTTAAGTGTCTGAGGCCAGATTTGAACTCAGGTACTCCTGACTCCAGGGCTGGTGCTCTATTCACTGTGCCACCTAGCCACCCCGCTATCTGACTTTTAATTACCTTTTTATGTCTTTCTTGCATCTTGTAAGTGGAGATAGAATTTTCCATTGAGCTCAGCCTTTTTCATAAGGAAAGTCTGGAAGTCTTTTATTTCATTAAATGACCATCTATTTGCCTAAAAGAATATGGTCAGTCTTGCCAGGTAGATGATCCTTGGTCACAGTCTTAGCTCTTTTGCTTCATGAAAAATGGCATTCCATTCCCTCTGGTCTTTTAATGTAGGAGCTTCCAAATCCTGTGTAATCCTGACTGTAGTTCCACTATATTTGAATTGCTTCTTTTTGGCTGCATTCAGTATTTTCTCCTTGACTTTGTAGCTCTGGAGTTTGGCTACCATATTTCTTGGAGTTTTCAATTTTGGATCTCTTTCAGGAGGAGATCAGTGGATTCTTTCAATAACCATTTCTCCCTCTGATTCTAGGAACTCAGGACAGATCTCTTTAACAATCTCCTGGAGGATGCTGTCCAAGCTGTTTTTTCATCATGATTTTCTGGTAGGCTGATAATTCTTAGGTTCTCTCCTGCACCTGTTTTCCCAAGCTTTTTCTACTCTGTCTCGCATGCCTCTCATTTTCTTTCCATTTTTTACTTCTGTCTCTCTCATCTGACTTTTAAAATGCTTCTTGAGCTCTTCCAAAAGGATTTTTGGATTTAGACCAATTCATATTCTCCTTTATATTTTGGGATGTGAGTATAGTGACAATGTTGTCTTCTTCTGTCATCATAATAATTCTCTACGGTCAATGTTTGCTGTTGTTGTTGTTCCTTTCTTTCTCATGATTTCCTGTTTCCTGGATTCTAAAGTTGAGTTCTCCTGCTGGAGCAAAGGGGACTCTATTCTAAACTTCTTTTATGGGGGACCAAGGGACTGACTTTGTGTGCTATGGTCCTATGTGCTGGCAACTGGAGGATACAGGGATCTGGCAGCTTACCATTGCCCTGACCTGAGATTCCGATGATTTTGTCTTGCATGTCTTGAGTCCACATGGATTTTCTCTGCATTTCTCAGGAGCTACACTGAAACAGTGGTTTGTTAGTAACCATATCTGTGAAAAAAATTGCAACAAGCTTCTCTGAAGAAGACATCATTTTTGAAATGTGTAGAGAACCATGTCAAATTTATAGAAATAAGAACCATTCCTCAATTGACAAAGGCTTAAAGGATATGAAAAGGTATTTTTCAGATGAAGCAAAGTTATTTATTGCCATCTGAAAAAATTCTTTAGATAGCTATTGTTGAGATATTAATGCAAATTAAAACAACTCTGAACTACCACCATGAACCAAACAGTTTGGCTTAATAGGACAGAAAAGGTAAAAACAAATACTGGAGAGGATGTGGGAAAAATGAGACATTAATGCACTGTTGGTAGAATTATGAAGTGATTTAATCATTGTGGAGAGCAATTTGGGACTATGTCTGCAAGAGTATAAAATAATGCATATCCTTTTATCAAGAAATATCACTACTAAGTATATTTCCCAAATAGATTTTCTAAAAAGGAAAATGACATATATGTATAAAACTATTTACAGCATCTCTTTTCATGGTGGTAAAGAACTGGAAATTGAGGGGATGTCTATCAACTGGAGAATAATTTTTCCAACTTGTTTTATGCAATTATTTTGCTATAAGAAATCATGTGCAAGATGCTCCCAGAAAAACCTGGAAAGACTTGTATGAACTAATGTAAAGGGAAATCAACTGAACAAGAACACTGTATAAATCAAGAAGAATATTGCATGATGATTTACTGTGAATGACATAGCTATTCTCAAGAATAAAATGATCCAAGATAATTCTGAAGGACTTTCGGTAAAAAAGGCTGTCCATCTCCAGATAAAGAATTGATGGAGTTCAAATGCCAATTAAAGCATACTTTTTTCATTGCTGACTTCATTTTCTATTTTTAAATTTTGTCTGTGTTATCTTTCACAGCATGACTAATGTGGAAATATGTCTTGCAGGACTGCACATGTATAACCTATATCAAATTACTTGCCTTTGCAATTGGGGGAAAGGTAGGAAGGGAGAGAGAGAATCTGGAACCCAACAATTTTTAAAAAGCAAAGTTTAAAAATTATTTTTACATGTAATTGGGTGAAAATAAAATAATATTGTAAAAATAACATAAAAATGGAAGCAAGCACATAGCTTTTCTTTACTTCATTGTTGAGTGGGAAGATATGAGTGCATTTTCCATTACCGAAAACCTGGGCAAACATGTCACCATGAAACTAACATACATTACTGATGAACATCTCTGGGCACTCAAATTTTGGCATAATTTCCTATAGGTCCTCATGACAGACAGTCTCAGAGGTCTTTGTTACATCTATGGTTATTCTGTAGAGACATCTATTCTGATCCTGGCATTTCTCCTGGAGGTGTCAAGCAGCAAACAGCATAACGAATGTTCCTCATCCCTTTATGAAGTCACACTAGCTTTTGGATAGATGACAATCTACCAGGTGAAGGATCAGCCTATAAAAAGTGATTCTGGCAGCACTCTCGCTGGCAGTGACTAAGAGAGAGAAACACATCTCTGTGATTGTCACAGGACAACTTATTTCCCTTTATTTTATAGAGATGGACAATGGAGGCATTCATGATCTGGGAGAATAACCTTTTTTTGTAATATAATGGAAAAATTGTCTACTTTTTTTGTAGTGCCTACAACAATGAACTCTCAGATCCATTGAATTATTAAAGCATGTTTAGTAGGCACTAAGCCAAATACTGTCAAAAAGCAATAACAAGATCTTATCAACTGATGAGGACATAGGCTAGCTGTGTTGTCTCAGCTATTACACTCCTATATACTTGGTTGTGTCTTGGAGCTTACTAGATAGAGAAGTAGAGAGATTATTGTATTTGGACTCAAGAACATCTAAACCAAAATCCTTTTGACAGCAATCCTTGTTGCTTCTCTCACTCCCAGTTTCCTCATCTGTAGAATGGGGACCATAAGATCACCTATGCCAAAAAGACTACTGAGAAAATTAAATTTGAATACATTGGAAAATTGGTTTGTAGACATAAAAATGAAATGGTATATAATTGTTAGTTATAGTAATTATTATACATGATATAATGTATGGCATGCTTTATACATAATTATTATTTATTCATAAGTGTTACTTCTTAAAAATTATTTCTCCTTCCTAAATTAATTGACAGATCCTTCTGTAGAACCTATTAGTACTGAAGATGAGTAAGATTCCATCTAGGGGCTCTGTGCCTTTGCACTCGTCATTCTATATGCCTGAAATATATCTCATCCTTATTTCTGTTTCAAAAAATACCATTCCTCTTTTTAGGAAATACTTGCCATCTTCTATAAAAAGAGTTTTCCTAATTGATCCCAACTGCTGTCACCTTTCCTTCTTAATTAACCTAGATTGAATTATCTCTAGTAATTTGGAGGATGCTTTTGGCCACATGCTTTTAGGTCTGTCACCTACTTGTCAGATATCTACAGATCAGTGGATAAAGCATTTCTCTGTTGTCAGCCTTGCTTTAGGTATTTTTTCTCCAAGGCTCCTTAACCATCTTCTTAGAGTCAGAAATGTGCAGTTCTTGGGGACCTGTTTAGTACCATATGGAGATGAAAATTTGCATCACTAATTCAGAATTTAAAGTTTTTATGTTTTCTGTCGACATTTCCTTCCTTTCTGTGAAGTAATCATAGGCAAAAACAAAAAAACAAAAAAATAAAAATAAAATTGAATGTCATCTTGCCGTACCAACCTTTTTCTCTTCTATATTTCCTTACTTCTATCAAATGTATTAGCATCATTAAAACGCATAACATTAGCATTATCTTCTAACACATTCAAATAATTGAGAAAACTTCCTTTTTGTGCCTTTCAAATATCTCTAAAATTTGACCCCTTCCTTCTATTCATACAATTACCATTTTGTAGTAGGTTTTTCAATCAATCAATATTTATTAATTTTCTACTAATGCACTGTTGTGCTATACACTGGGGATACAAACAAGAGGCAAAATGTAGCCCTACCCTCAAAAACTTACAAACTACTGAGACAGAGAAAAAATAGCAAATATATCCCATTTATTTGTGTGTGTCTGACACACAGTGAATGATTAACAGAGGGAAACTAGAGAATGAAGAGGAGTTAAGAAGGTTGAAGATGGGATTTTATTCAGAAATTTTCATGTAATTCCAGGCATGTCAGTCAGAGAAAATATCCAGGGCCCAGAGATGGAACATCTTTTTAAAATTATTTTTTAAATACAAAGGGCCAAAATCACTGAATTGAAGATAAAATGGTGAAGAAGGTACAAGAAGACTGCAAATGGACCCAGATTAACTATGGGATTTTAAACCAAAGCAGATGATTTTATATTTGAAGCAATTGGAAGCCACTGAAGTTTATTGAGTAGGATGATGACATGGAGCATCCACTTTAGGAAAATAATTTTAGTTGCTGAGTTGAAGAAGTATTAGAGTGGAGAGACACTTGAGCCAGGTAGATCCACCAGCAGACAATGACAGTACAGTAAATGAGGTGATGAAGGCCTACAACAGAGAAGTGGTAGAGTTGGAAGAGAGAAGATATATTTGAAAAATATTGTAAATGTGAAATTGGCAGGCCTTGGCCACAGTTTTACTATAAGGAGGTTGAGAGATAATGAGGAATGATAATGATGACTGCTAAGCTGTGAGCCTGAGAGTCTGGAAAGTTGGTGCTGTCCTTTATAGTGATAGGGAAGGTAGGAGGGGGAGGGTTGAGGTGGAAAGATAATGAATTCTCTTTTGGACATATTGAGTTTAAGATGTCTGTAGGACATCCAGTTCACTGTCTGAAAGGTGGTTCTAAAATGTGAGTGGTTGGGTAAGTAAGATAACCAGGAAGAGAGCAATATCCTGAAAACTTAGAAGAATCAAGGAGAGTGTCTCAGTTGCTGCAGAGATGTTGAAGATGATGAAAACTGATTTTTTAAATTGACTTTATTAACTAAGAGATCATTAATAATTTTACTGGGAGGAGATTTGGTGCAATGGTGAGGTCAGAACCCAGATTATAAAGGATTAAGAAAAGAGTGGGAGGAGAGAACCTTATTGAGATGACTGTTGTAGATGCCGTTCAAAGAGTTTAGCCACAAAGGGCAGAATATTGAACTATAATTAGCATAAATGGAAGGATAAAGGAAAGAAGTATTTGCTTTATTTCTCAGTGTGTGTGTGTGATTGTGTGTGAGAGTAGACATGGACACTTTTCTAGACAGTGGAGAATGAGCCAATAGATAAGTAGAATAGATAGGGGTAAAAGGAATGGTATATGCATGACAAATGGGAGAAATCTGTTGGAGAAGATGGGAAAAATAGGAACACTTTAAATGGCAGAGGATCTACTCTTTGTAAAGAGTAAGGCCACTTAATTATTAGAGACAGGGATGGAGGAAGAAATGGTGAGAAAGTATAGGAGTGATATGTAATTAGGAAGAGGAAAGAAGAGGAAACTCACAGTGTGAAGCCTCATTGATTTTTTCTATATGAGACAAGACTCTCAGCTAAAAGAATAGGGGAAGGGTCTTTTCACACTTGACTTTAATCACTTTTTGTATGTGAGTGTATATATGGATATACATGTACATATGTGTATGTATTTATTTATTTTAGATTTATCCTGCATATAGTTATAAATGCACATGTTTTCTCCTCAATTACAATGCAAATATTGTTCAAACCAGATTGTTTATTCTTCATATTTATATCCCCAGCACATTGCACACTATGAATATCATATATTATGTTTTAATTGTTGTTGACTGGTTTATTTCTGCAATATTCCCTACTCATGCATAGCACACACACACCCCACTCTACCCCCACACACAACATACAGAGCGCTCAACCTGTTTGTTCTAACTCTCTTCTTAATCAATCTCTTTCCTCATTACAGACCTCTAAGTTTGATGACACAATTGATAGAAATCAAGTGGTGAATGCAGAAGACAAAACATAGCAGGGGACCTAGAATTCTCTTTTTCAAATGAAAAAGGATATGCTAGACACACACACACACACACACACACACACACACACACACACACGAGAGATCACCAGGACAGGGGAAAAAGCAAAGAAAAAAGTTAACTACACGTGGTGGCAGAATTACTAAAGCCCCCTCATTGTCCCAGCAGGAGTGCAATTCAAAATGAAACTGTTGTACAGAAAATTGCATATGGCTGTTTGGAGGAATCTTTATTATTACTTTCTTCCATTTTTCCTCTCCCCATAATTCACTTCACTATTTTCCCTCTATGTTGAGTGGTGGACAGAGATTGTAGTTATTTTTTTCTAGTTCTTTCTGTATGTGGGGAGGATATAAAACTCTCATAACTAGAGCAAGTGGGACTCTATGTAGATGGAATCTTAGTTACATGACAGCAATCAAATAACATTTATTAAGTCCTTGCCAAGTGCCAGATACTTAGAATCACCAAAATTAGAAACAGACAAAAGATTAGACATAGTTTACTCAATTACCCCTACTTGAGAGACAAAGAAACCCAGAGTTCAATGAGAAATGGCTTGTCCAATGCGACACAGTTCATGTGTGAGAGACATAGCACTTTTAAACCAATATTCCCTGGCTCCAAATCTATTGATCATAGCATACCATACAGCTAACTGAACCTGTGAAATAGAAAACTCATAATGGTTGGCCATTTTAACAGGTAGTTAAAAAATATTGTGATTGAAATTGTATCAATATTGATCACACTTGTCAAAATGCTCAGAATTTTCACCATTCCATATTCTATTTTTCTAATCCTCATTTATCAAGTAGGTGCTGTGTGTGATGAGAACTAGAATTATGGGGAATAAAGGGTAAATAATAACAATCTTTTTGCCCTTAAGAAAAATTCTCATTATGTCTCACACTGTGTTATGTACTAGGGGACACTTTCTATTCTAGAAGAACTTACATTCTAGTGATTAGGGAGTCAATAAAAACATGGGAGTTGTAGGCAACAAAGTAATTTTAGTCATTAGAATTACAGAGAGAGTGAATTGATCAATTAAGGTAATCTACTGACACTGACTATGCAGAAGGATAAATCAATTCATTGTAAAATGATTAAATACCTGCTTAATCCCTATGTCCTGGAAGTTTTTGTTCATGTGACCTATCAGTCCCATATATACTCTTTCAACATGGACTTTGGTATCCACTGTTCATTAAATATTAATTCATTTTATTTGGCATCTTTTGTCCCTACCCACTTGAAATTGGAACTTCTAAAATCAGCTCAGATTTTAAATTACCTTATTAATAGATCTCCGTGAAGTGTAACATAGATAGATACAGTAGACCAATATTTTGTTACCAATTAGGGTAAATAGCAAATCTCATGAAGTTGGCCAATTATTTGAATTCATACTGAATATTTCCATTGAGCTGGAAACAAAAATGTATTTTACATAATTATAATTTCAAAATATTTTAAATTCAAATACAAGTGACTACTTCACTGCATTTATTATTTATTTGGGGCTTAGCTGTGCAAGGCAGAATGAGATACGTATAGAAGTTATTGGATCACAGGTAATGGATTTTGTGAATAAAGAAATCTTGGAGGCTATATTGTCCAATCCCAACATTTTACACGTGAAGAACAGAGCTACAAGGGCATAAAATGAATTTTCTAAGATCACATAAGTACTAAGTTCAGTACTATAGCTTTGTCATGAGCCCAAGATCTCAAGGCTATTAATGTTCCATGATAATTCAAAAAGTCATTTGAAAAAAATCTCCATGCTGAGAATGGAAATTTCTCTTCCTATTGGGGGTTGGGGAGTGGAGAGTAGGAAGACGTCACCATTACATAGCACATGATTTTGACCTTGGTTGATTGGTAGGGTTTTGAAGGTGATGGAAGATGGTATTATGAAAATAGATAATAATAATAGTAGAGGCACAGAAGCAGGCATAGCCTGAGTGCTCTTAAGAGATGAAGAATCTTTCTTTTTAGAAGAAATATTGGGGAGGATAGTATGATCATACATTAAACTTTGGGAGAGAACTTTAAAGTTATTAGACCCACAATTCACATATGACAGATGAAAATAAGAACAGGTTTAGTGAGATAAAGTAACTTAGGATCACAGATGTAGAAAACAAAAGATCTGGCATTTGAATTCATGTCCTTGGGAAGGGCTAGGGGGAGGGAGGAAGAGAAAAGAGAGGAGAGAGCCCTCTCCTAAAAAATATCCATTACCTATACTCTTTTATTGGTACTGAGGAGCACCCATGAATTATTATAAGAAAAAATAGTATGGATGTTAGAAGACCCAGACACTTAATTACCCATAAAACCATGTGTTGACTGAGACAACTGATGTGATGGACTAAAATCACATCGAGTTAAAATGAGAAAATAAGCCCAAAGGACTTTTTGCAATTAGAATAGGGAATTTCTAGTATAAGGAAGATGAATTGAACCTTGGTCTTTCTGGTTTTGAGATTAGCTCTCTATTCATCATGCCATATTACCATTTATTGATTTAATATGCAAGTGTTCTGGGGGCGGAGCCAAGATGGCAGAGTAGAAGCAGCAAGGTCCCGCAGCTCCCACACCGCCACCCTAAACACCCATAAAATAAGTCTAGGAAAGTCTAGGACTCTCAGACTCACAAAAATACAGAGAACACAGCACTCGCTGAAGGCAGCTCGGCAGCAGGGGCTCAGCGCGGCCCCGCCAGAGCGGAGGCTGGAACAGCCTGAACCGAAACCGTGGCCAGGCCTGGGATGGTGGGAAGGAGCTGAGCTGAGCCCCGCAGCCAGCCTGCAGTGGTTCTACAGCCTCCAGCACCCCCACATCTGCCAAGGCGTGAGGAGCAGGACAGAGAGGTGCAGCTCGCACCGCAGAGGAACAGAGAATGGCCAGCCCCAAACCCTGCGGCCAGGCAAGGCTGCAGGGCGGCCAGGAGGAGCAGCGGAGCCTCCCAAGCCGCAGCTTGAGTCTACTTCAAAGAAAATCTAAAGCACCGGCCTGAGGGGAGCTTCGGTCAGAGATGGTTAGTGAAAGCTGAAACTTTGAAACTTAATTGGGGGATAAAGCAGATTGGCCATTCTACCCCCGAGGCAAGGAAGCAGTGGGGGAGGCGAACTACTGGAACCAGCAGCAGTGGCACCCACCAGGCTGCTTCAGAGACCCTGGCCTGCGAACTCCGCAGGGGGGCTGAATCAATTGATCGGGCCTAAGTGCTCTTGTGTTGAGTGGCCTGGATCCAGATCGTGTTCTTGGCTGGTGGTCCTGGGGTGCACTTTCAGCAAGCCAAAGCTGGGGGGACTTGCAACACCCCCCTAATAGCTCTGGCAGTTGGGAAAACCCTAGCAATTTGGAACAGAGCTTCCCCACTTGGAAGGCGAGTTTCACAGACCTAAAAAAACCAACCAATTAATTGACTGGCCAACATGAGAAAAAGGAAGCAAAATAAAAACACCAATAAAACTCTAGAATCCTTTTTTATGGATAAAAAGGGTCAAAGCATGGAACGGGAGGAAGAGAGCCCAGAAACCAGAACTCCCACACCAAATGCTTCCAAGACAATTGAAGAATGCCTAGAAGCTATACATCAACTGAAAAAGGACTTTGAAAACCAAATGAGAGAAGTGGAGGAAAAATTGGAAAGAGAAATGAGAATGATGCAAGAAAATCATGAAAAGAGAGTCAATAACCTGACTGAAGAAAACAATTCCTTAAAGATCAAACTGGCTCAGCTGGCAAAGG
>JAQQSW010021722.1:0-10607 GCA_028646575.1 Pseudocheirus occidentalis
AGCACAGGCTGGTTCAGTTTCTGAAATAGGTTCAGACACAAATAAAAATGACTTGGGAAGTTTTAAAACAGATTGGGGGGACAGAGAAAAGAATCAACTACAAAATGGGATCAGAACAATTTGATTTTTTTCAATTTCCCACTTTAACTCAAAGGGGAAATTTAGTTTCACAAGTTTATAGTGTGATAATCATCAGCCCACCCCCAACATTCATTTAATTGACAAATTTCGTCTTGGAATACAGATGCCCCGTGTAGTTGTTTCTGGAATATCTTTTCTTGTGGAAATCTGGAAAATGTCTTTTCCTCATGAGCAACTATTCAGTAGAATTCTTTTTCTGGTTCCCGAGTTACTTGTAGAGACTCCTTACACATTACTGCCAAAATCAAAAGTAGGAACCCAGAAGTTGCATGAAACAACTTCTTCAAAGTTCAAAAGTTCAAAAAACTTTAAGACATCCTTAAGAATACTCATAAAAAAGAAAACAAAACAACTCTTCTATCAACGTTTTTTATAAAGGATTTGCTCTGTAAAACTTGGACTCAGTCAAAAGGCCACACCCGAGGACCTAGAGGGCTAGCCACATTTGGCCTCAAGGCTGCCAGTTCCCCACCCCTAGGATAACGTTTCTCTGGAGAGTCTAGGGGAGAAGCCAAAACTTTATCCTCCCAGGATTCCCTAGGAGGAGTTCAAAACCTCCCTGGGAGGCAGAATTGTGTAGGGGAAGGAACACTGTCAAATCTGGAGGTAGGGTAAAATACTTGTAGAGACTTCGTAGATGTTCCTGCTAAAATCTTTTAGAAAACAGATCTCAATACAAGTTAATATAACCTCTCAAATTTTACTTCTCCAATAACTAGGTCATATTGTAAATAGCATTTGAGACCTTTAAGGTCCTGGTCTTAATAAGAGAGCCTCAAAGTAGGAACCCAGAAGTTGCTTGAAGCTTCAAATAATTTAGGTTTTTACCTGCCCAATGAAAATCATTTACATGTGACATACAGGATTGTCTAATCTTGTTACTTTCTCAAAATTTTCCACTCTGATTCCAGTTCCTTTAGGAGGATCAGATGCTTGTGAAGAATCGCTCCTATTCATGAAAATATAAGTAACAACATTCTTTGAAGTAGAAACATTCTGTTGCTGAATTCAATAGTTACCCAAATGAATTGACTTATAAGAAACTGACTGTATACTCCAATGAAAATTAAAGACTTGGGAGGATACATAAAAATTAATTCCAAACAGTGCATATCAATAAGTTGCTTATAATATAATGTGTACAATATTAGTTATAAACTTGAATGAAATTAACTTTTCCATTAATGGAACACAAAAAGGGTGTTACATCCCTAAAGAAAATTGATTGTACTGAGATTTCCTTCACGAAGCTAAACTGAAGATGTATCTGATGTCCACTCCACAAATTATCAAATTCCTTTCTTTCTTTCACAACTTAAAAAAAAAAACTTCGCCTAACTATTGGCATATTATTTAGAAAGGATGAGCTTTTTCAGGGACTTATTCTTTCATGTGATTATGCTGGCAGGCAGGTGACAAGACCAAGTATGAATTCACCTAGTTATTTGGGATATGGAATGATTGCATATTTGGAATGAAAACAGCAGCCTCTCACATACTTGTATTGTGCTTATATCTTTTCTAATCACTTGCTCTGATACTAGGAATTGGAACTGGGTACAAATGAGTAAAATAGGGAAATGATTTTAACAGGACCAAATTAGTCCTTCAGGCTTAAGACTCAGGGCACATATATGACAGGATGAAGCAACCACAGCTTTGTCTGATTTCAGGTAAGAGTCAAAGTTTAACAACCAATCATGTAGTAATAATTCTTCCTCACCACCAGAATCAGGAATAGACAGCTGTAAAAAATTCCTGTTCAAAGTAATGTAATGAGAAAATAGAGCTAGGAGGATCCCACCTTGGGTTGAAGCCAAGGTCGTCCTCTAAAGCTTTTTGCCAGGTACAGACCTCTATGTGTAACAGTTCAGGATCACATTGCCTCTCAGCAGCTTGCGGAATTTCTCTAGAATGGTGGATTTACTGACTTGATGATTCATTAGGCCATGATACCTCAATTCAAAGCTCAAAATAAAATAAGTTACAGCCTCAAGAGCTTTTACTTCAAATGGCACAGTTCACAAATCACAGAATAGGACTAGATACAATTATATGTACTCTCAACTGTTTGTAGAGGAATGATAAAAGTATATGAAGAGTTTACAGATGAAATAATCAAAGAAATCTACAGCCATTTGGAAACAATATTCTGAATTACTATCAAGTGGAGCAATGCCAAGTAAAAAATAATGTGAGTTACTTCCTCACACGTACAAGATCTTTTCATAGGACAGAAAATGAAAACTGCTGGAGGGGATGTGGGAAAATTGCGACATCAATACACAGTTGGTGGAGTTGTGAACTGATTCACCCGTTGTGTAGTGCAATTTGGAACTGTGCTAAGAGGACTATACATAGCAATACCACTTTACTAGATTTGTATCGCAAAAGACATTTGAAAAGACAAAATAAAAAGGTCCTATGTTTACACAGTTATTTATACCGGCTCTTTTATTGTGGCAAAGAATTGGAAATTGAGGGGAGGAGCATCAGTTGGGAAATGGCTGAACCAGTTGCGGTATATGATTTTGATAGAATAGTATAATGCTATGAGAAATGATGACCAGGATGGTCTGAGAACAACCTAGAAAAGTTTACATGAACTAATGGAAAGAGAAATGAGTAGTACCAGGAGAACAGGATGCACATTAACAGCTATATTATCAGATGATCACTTATGAATGATTTAGCTACTCTCAGCAGTATAATTACCCAAGGCAATGTGGAAGGACTTGGGTTGAAAAATACTATCCACCTGCAGAGAAAGAACTGATGGTGTCTAAATATAGATCAAAGCATATATTTTTAACTATCTTTTTCTTGAAGGTTATTTTTTGGTCTATGTTTCCTTTTGCCATATGACTAATACAAAAATATGTTTTGCGTTACTGCAAAAGTATAACCTATTTCAAACATTTGCCTGCTCAGTATGGGGGGAGGGGTTGAGAAAAAGGCAGGGAAAGAAGTTGAAACTTAAAACTTTTTAAATGAAAGTTAAAATTTGATTTTACATGATATTAGCAGAAAATAAATTACCAAATAAATATTAAAGCAACAATAATGACAACCACAGCATAAGTGGACTGTCCTAGAGACTCTTTCTATAATGTGACTTTACCCATGGATGTAGAAAAGGGCAGGAGGGGACTGTACTCCAATGGAGGAGGGGCTGGCAAATGGTTCAAGGACACATGAGGGTTGGGCACAGAGAAGCAAGAGCAGAAGAAGGAACACGTGGCTGGAGGGGCCAGTCACATAAGGGCCCCGCTGGAACAGAAAGGAAGAACGCACCAACAGGCAGACACATGGGGGCAAGACATGGAAATATCCAGGAGACAACAGGTGACACATAGTGGAGACCAGGGATACACCCAGGACCTCAAGGTGAAAGGACAAAATACCAAAATGCAGGCACCAAACCTTCAGGCAAGGGGACAGACTGAAACCAAGGTCACCTCACTCGGCACTTAAAGTCGCATGCCAAGGCCCAATCCAGAAGTGATGGTAGTTGTACCTCTGCAAGCCTGTTCTGCTCCTTTCACATGCAGGGTGATTTTTCAATTTTTTTTTCTGGTGGGAGGATGGTATGAGGCCACAGAGCATCAAGCTGAGAGGCAGGAGCAGAACAAGATCCCAGTACATTATGGCAAAGTTTATATGGCTGTGATTTGGGAACACAGATTTCTTCCTTATATAAAGTCCAGTTTAGATAATGTGAATTTACATGAAGCAGCATATGTCTGTCCTCCTTTCTATTCCCATTCACTTGTCTCCAGAGGCCTTTCATATCTCAGTTTTCTAAAATTCTGTTACTTTTATTATCTTAATTCTTAATCATTTCATGGTTAGGTTTATCTAGCTCTCAGAGGAAAAAAGTGGGTTCCTCCACTATGGTCTATTTCTTCTTTAACATTTCCTTTCAGAATATGAATGCTATGCCATTTCCCAAATATATGGTAACTCTTGATATTACTTCACTGTCATTCCTTTGAAGAGGCAGTTTCTCTCCTCACCCATTATAATAGGGATATTTGTTCTTTGTTTTATCTGAGATCATGATTGCTACCCCTCCATTTTTTTACTTCAGCTCAGGTAGAACGGATTCTGCTCCAGCCTCCTATTTGAACTCTGTGGTTCTCTCTTGGTTTCAAGTTGTGTTTCTTGTTGAAAGAACAAACATATTGTTGGATACTGGTTTCTCATTAATTTTGATACCCACTTTCGTATTAATGAGTGAGTTCATCCCATTCACAAAGTTGGGATTACTAACTGTGCATTACTTTCTGTCCTATTGTGTTCTGTTTCTCCTTCTCTATCTTTTTATCCTATCTGTATTCCAATTTCTGATTTACACACGACCACTGTATTCTTTAATCAGCCCACAGATTTATTAATACTTTCTTCTCTTTTCCCATTCATTTACTTACCTGTATAGACAGATTTGTATGACCAACTAAACAAGACTATATAGATTCAGCTATAAACATAAGTATAGATATTTCCCCTTTTTGAACCAACTGAGATGGGACTTAGGTTCAAGCATTGGCCACTCCCCCCTACCAATTTCCACGGTAAAAGGTTTCCCTGACATACCTATTTTATGTGAGATCTGTTTTCCCATTCTTTCTCTTGCTTCTGCCTTCTCCCAGGGCATTCATATTTATCCCCTGCCCATTTATTTTATATCATCCCAGCCTAAGTGGTTCACTTTCTATCCCCCTTTTAATGTAGAATCCTCCTACCTGCTCTAATAATGATACAATTCTTAGAAGACAGATGTTTCATATTCCCTTTGAGAAAAGTACACAGTTTAAGTTTATTCAGTCGCTTATGATTTATCCTTCATATTTACCTTTAAAAGCTTATTTTGAGTCTTGTATTTGAAAGTCATTTTTCCTCTTCACCACTGGTCTTTTCATCAGGAATGCTTCAAAGGCCTCTAACTCATTAAATATTTATTTTTGTCTCTCCGTGTGTTTCCTCAGAAAGTAAGGCTTTAGTAAGTGGAATGTTCTCCAAGAGACTGTCTCCTTCCACAAGTATCTTTTCCTCTGAGTCTTCAGAGAGTAGATGTTCTTCCCCCAAAAGCAAGCGTGTAGTAAGTAGAATGTTCTCAGAATATGTATCTTCACCCATAAGTATTTCATCCACTGAATGTTTAGAGACTAGATGTGATTCTCCTGAAAGTAAGACCATAGTAAGCGGAATGTTTTCTGAAAGACCGTCTCCTTCCACAAGCATCTTTTCCTCTGAGTCTTCAGAGAGTAGATGTGCTTCCCAGGAAAGTGAGCCTGTAGTTAGTAGAATGAATGATTTTCTTTCCTAAACAAAAAAAATACTACTTGTCAAATGGCATGGCTCTCAGGGAGGACGAGAGGGAGGTACACATGGGATGCCACGATGTAAGATACAGAAAACATCAATGAAAACTATTTTTAATGAGGTCCAAGAACTGAAGGGTATGCATGGGCAGGTAGGAAGGGGAAAGAAAGGGGCTTTGGATTTGCAGAGTGATTGCTTCCACCTCTGCATCCTCAGGATCAGGGCCTGGCTTGAGACCTACAGGGCTGAAAAAGAAGCCTTTTGGGGGCTCTGCCCATTTATCCCTGTGTCTGGCACCTGAGTGCCTATCTTCTTTCCATCCTGCCTCAGGTTCCATGTGTCTTTCCTTGTTTGATATATCACCTTTTGTTATCTGTGTGGGGCTATTCCATGTGTCTGTTCCCAGCATGTTCTTCCACTCCCTTCTGGCCAGGAATTCATGTGGCTAGCTGACACACCAGCCTGATGCTCTTCCTGCTCTGGCTTCTCTCCACATACCCCTGTGTCCTTGAACTGTCTCCTGGGTCCTCCTTTCACAGGCATGTGACCCCCTGACTTCCTCCCTCCTGCCCTGGTAGGCAGGTGTGGGCAAATTCACATTGCTTTAGAATTGTTCTATTTACACTTTTCCCAAGGGTCCACTTATGCAAAACAATAACTGTCTGTAGTTACAAAAAAATAAACAAGCTGCACAAATGGAAACGAGTTTAGCAAAAATGTGATAGAATCACATGAATTAGATGGGATATTTGAAATAATAAAGTGATTACTTATGAAAATAATTAAGAGATATCAGTATAATCATTACTAATTTCTCTAGCTTGGACCTACAACTCACTAATACATTCTAGAGTTATAGATTAAGCTCCTAACCTTTACTGGGAACAGAGAGAGACACAGGTGTCCTATTGAAGCCATCAACACACATTTCTTAGGTCCCTCCTGCAGAACAGGCATGGTGCTAGGTTCTACAGATGCAAAAACAATGAGAGACAAATTACTTAACCACTAGAAGCTCACGTTCTAATGAGCCAAATAATACATCAAACGATACAGAGAATAAAGAAAAATAAAGACAATGTACAAGGCAGTCTGGGAGCCAGGCCACAACAAGATAGAATCCAGAGAGGCTTCATGAAATAAGGAGATGTTTTGTTGACGGCCAGTCTCTTGTCCATACATGGGAAGATTCCGGTCCAGGACTTCTCCCAAGCCAGCTCTCCGTGAAGCCTATATTATGTTTTAAGATAGGCCCTCCGTCTCTTCCTGATTTGCAAGAGTTTAGGATGTGATAAATGAGCAGTGAAGCAGACATAGATGCATGCAAGGCAAGGAGGATGTGAAAACATACAGATTTACCTTAGTGAACAAGGACTTTAAAACATACAGATGTCCCTGAAGGAACAAGGACATTGAACATTTTCTCAAGGTAACCCAAGACACATTCATTATTTAAACCCTGCTCTCTGATCAATAAATGCTATGACAGATCCTACCTGGCTCATGGGGACAAGAAAAAGTGCCAGACAGAGGAATGGCCTCCAGTGACTCTGGAGAACATAACTAAAGTTAGGAGGGAAAGTCAGATTTTCTCTTAAGTTAATAACTTACAGAGGGTAACTCACCAGGCTAATGGGAGTATGGCATAGACATTAGTAGAAAATACAAACAAGCAAAGATTAGCCCAGTCTGAGAAAAAAAGCTTTCAGGAGAGGTACAAAGCTAAAACAGAGACCGAGAATGTTAACTAACACTGTTAAAAAGAAAAGTAAAGGAATTATTTATCATTAGCCATTAATTATAAGAACTCTTGGAATGTGTAGAGCAGAAGGGGATGATCAATTTGATAAAAAGGGGGTACAGCAGGGAGACAGAGGAGTAAGAGGCTTATAAAGAGGGACTCCCTCCAGAATTTCCCCATTTCTGCCTTTTTTCTATGAAATATATTAATGATATGTTTAACATCAGAAATGAAAGGGCTAGGGGTGGATAGAACCATGCACAATGATCTAGCTGTCTTTCTTGCAAACAGATAAAAAGAAAATGATCAAGTAAGTTTTACCTCAGACAAAGAAAAATGTCTCATCTCTGCAAATGATCTTTAACAATTTCTGAATGCACTCTTCCTGTCATTTTTGGTCTGTTTTGGTTTTGTGTCTCTGTGTGAAAGAGAGTGGGTGTAAGTAATCTGACACCCTGAAAACTTTAATATGCAGCTGGACTGTTGGACTTTTCCTTGGAGTGCTCTCATCTCTTTCCCTCCCTTTTCTCTTCCACCCTTCACTGTGAGCATGCAGCAGTTGGCTGAGGAGAGAGAAAGAGAGGGGAAAACATTTTATTTTATAGATTATATGATGGTAATAGTAAGTCATAAAGTATAGAAATAAGTATCACACACAAACTACTTGCACTGTAAAGCGTGAATAGAAATTTTAAGATTTTAAAGGTTTGAAAATCTCTTTCTTCCCTTCACAACTCTGACAAAGTTGAGCAAGAAGGTGATAAGGGAATTACTTTTTTCCTCAGATCACAGAGGCATACAAACAAGCATTTCACCATTTCCTGCTTCACTTAGAGAAAAATTTTGTGTATCAGAATGCAACTGTAAGTCAATTGAATTAATGTGAAAAGTAAAAAGTGTCACTCCTAATTTGTTGCTAAAGATAACTCAGAAGTTATCATACTATTTGGCAGTTAGTAAAATTGGGATATTTTCCAAGATATGATAAGAAACATGAGACTTTTTTGAGTTCTCTACTATCTGAGAGTACTGGGAGAGTCATCACTCCCACATCACTTTTGCAGGAGGTGTCAAAGCTATCCCTTTTAAAGAAGTTTTTAAGGAGTGGACACATAAACACAGCTTACTAGAGTAAAAGTTTAATCTGCTGAAAATATTTTACAAAAATTCATTGAATGCTCTCACGTCAGATTAGAATAAAAGAGAGAGGTCTGAAGATTAAAAGGGAATTTAAGTTACTCTCCCCAATCTGGCAAAAGGGAGGAAGCATACTATATTTATCAAGGACACCCCTAGCAACAGTCCTGGGGTACTCAAACTCCACTCCTGTAGACAAGCAGATGAACCACTCCATTCAAAACTCCTAAATACACAATCAAACTCTGCAGCTGTGAGGAGAGGAGAACAAAATTCTCTGCACTCCTATAAGACCAATGTTCTGTCAATCGTTTTTGCAAGACATGATTTGGAAATACACTTAAAGTCATGATGTCATTGTGCTGTTGTGGTCTTTTTAACCTGCAGCAAAATTCTCTCATTTAAAATGTGAGGGATCATTGTAAGCCAGAAATCGTGTGAGATAAAACAAATTTCTAATCTGAATTTTGTTGAAACGAAATTAGAGAGGAAAAGTTAGTGTAAAAAAACAGTTATGTCATTTAACATCTCACCATGCTTATGTATGTCGTAGAGAAAACCAGGTATTTACACCTTTACTTGCAGTTAGAAAGGAGGTTATAGCAAAAAACAATTTGGTTATCACTTACCGAAATTATTACCTAAGTTACTTTACTGTTTTAATGCTAAAACCTAAAGTGGTTGACTGATGGCCGAATGTGCAAAGGAGGAGTCTTGGTGAACATTTTATTTGGCTTAATTCTGCTCATTCAGACCATTCCTCCGGCATGTATGAGGTTTCATCAAGCAGGCGCATCATCACCAGCCCCTCCATAAAGTCCATGTCAGTTCTCCTTATTTTGTAAAACTTCCCAGATAATTCTCTCTAGAGGCAAGGTCATTCAGCCTGAGAAAAGAGCTCGTTTTAGTTATGTAGTTCCTAACCAATGAATCTAACTTTCTAAGAATGTTGCAAAATATTAAGAAGGATTTCTAACCATTGCCTTTTACACCAGGACAAGTTTAAATTTGAGAGATGAAAATGCTAAATGAAATCTTTTAATATATGAGGGACCTAGTAAATATTTCTTGTGTATTACAGCTTCATTGGAATAAAATTAACATGTAATTGGATATGAGTTCTGATTGGTGAAAAACTGGTACTTCAAATAAAAAGCATGTAAGATTATACTTAATTCGCATATTGTTTTGTCTTCTTTATACAGCAAATTTCTATGATCAGAATAATTAGTCAGTAAAAGGCAGGCATTGTTTCATGTCAGCTTTATGGGAAATCTAGTATTTTTCATCTAGAATTAGAATAGATACAGAAATTTATATTAACTGTTTAAACTCACTTTCGGATACTCCCGTTGTTTAGAGGGATTCTGATACTAAGAGCTTTGATAAGTGCTGTGACCAGCTTCTTAATTGCTGCCAATATAAAGAGACTATTACTATACCATTTTGACTAAAAAAAACATTGCAATATTTAAGAATTCTGCAGTAATATGTTAATATTTATCTTGACATTCGTATTACTTCAGGATATTTTTACACTAATTTGATTTAAATGAATCTCAGCCTTAAAATACTTTTTTGGCTTTAAGAAAAAACAGAGCTGGGGGCGAAGCCAAGATGGCGGCATAGAAGCAGCAAAGCACCACAGCTCCCACACAAACAGGCTAAAAAACTCATAAAATGGGACGCTAAACAGATTTTCAAGCTCCCAAACTCTCTAAAAGACAGAAAGCACATCTGTTGCTACAGGCAGTGCAGCAAGTGGGGCTCTTCTCAGCAGTATGAGACCCGTGGCCACAACCCTGGCCAGGTCAATCCCTGGCGCATCGGGCGGGGAACCATGGCTATAGGAGAGCCCATTGGCTGCACTGGAGGCACAATTACCACATCTATAAGGCCAGAAGAAAAAAAGGCAAAGAGAAAGGTCAGTGGATTTTGCTAACTGGGGAGGAGAAGAGCGGGTCCAGCCAAACTGCTGCCAGGGCAAGGAAGCAGCTGGAGGCGGCTGTGGCAGCAGGAACGTCTGAGAGCCACAGCAGCTTCCACTGGACTGCTTCAGAGCCCCCGGCCTGCAGATAGCAGGGAGGCTGACACGATCCATCGGGCCAAGGGCTCTTGCGTTGAGTGGCCTGGATCTGGATCGTGGTCTGGAGTGGTGGTCCTGGGGTGTGCTTTCAGTGAGCCAAGGCTGGGAGGTGGGGCTGCAGCACCCCACTAAGAGCTCCGGCAGCTGTGAGGGCCCCAGTGATTTGGGACAGAGCTT
>JAQQSW010021723.1:0-10607 GCA_028646575.1 Pseudocheirus occidentalis
CATAAGATCATAGGTGTAAGCTATGTAAGGGATCTCAAAGGCCATCTACCCTAACTCTGTCACTTTACAGATGAGGAAACTGAAGCCCTTGGATATCAAGCGATAGCAAGAATTGGGAGTTAAATAAAAGCACAGGAGAAACAACCAAGGATAATGAAGCTAAAGAAGACTTTGTGGAGGCATGAACATGGTCTGGGGCATTTGCATCCTTCAAGGTCTCAAAAATCTTCTTATCATTAGACATTCCAGGCAGAACATTTCAGTTTGATATTAGAAAGAAGTTTTTAACCCCTGGATCTCTCTGGAAATTCACTTGTCCCCCTTGTAAGGAGTGACTAGCTTCTCAGAAGAGGTCTCCAGGAGAGGTATGGTGGGCAGCTCCATGCACAATCAAACAGCAATGCTAACAGTCACACAGGAGGCAGTGACAAGGCTAAACAAGGCAACCTGATAGTGTCTCTGTGATTCAGTACTGTTCTTTCCATTAAAGTTAAACATGAAAAGATGATGCATAGGGTCAGAGAGTGTTTGTTCTGGAACAGCAGCTCTCAACCTGTGGGTCATACCCCCTTTGGGAGCTGAATGACCCTTTCACATGGGTTGCCTAAGACCATCAGAAAACACATATTTATGATGGTCTTAGGAACTGAGACACTGCTCTTCTATCCATCTCCAGGCGGGTTTGCCCACATGCAGATATGTCCAAATATGAGTATGAAAGGGTCACGGCATTAGGAAGGTAGAGAACCACTGCTCTGGAAGAAGTACTGCACTAAAAGTCAGAAACATCTGTATTTGAATCTTGTTTAATTCCTATCTATGTGATCCTGGAGAAGTCATTTAAACTCTAACAGTCTCCATTTCCTCACATGCAGAAATGAATAATGATAGCCAATCCTCCCCAGAAGTTGGGAAAAATCAAATGGGATAATGTATGGAAAGAATTTTGCAAACCTCAAAGTGCCTACAGGATCAAAGAATTCAACAGATAAGCCACACTTCCCCCTCTGCTTAGTTAGGATGAGAGGGGAAACAATTTGTATAATACCAAGATGATTGGAAGAAAAAAAAACCAGAGCACCCTCACCATAATATTCCACTAGAAATTCCCTGTTACTCCCTTTTCTATCTAGATGAGCTGGAAGGACTGGTATGTACATATTTGGGGTACCCCAAAGGACATGTAGGTGTTTCACAAAAAACTTCTCAATCCTCTTATGCTTTTTCCATTTTTCTAGGGGAAGGGAAAGAGATCAGGGTTGGTTGGGCCCTGTTCATATGGCAATGGCCTCTCTGGACTCTGTCCAGGGTGCTCAAAGTAGGCAATAATTTTTCAAAGATTTTCATAGAAGCTTAGGAGAGAGAACAAACCTAGAATCACAGATCTGGAAGATAAAGGACATCAGAGGTCACCTATTTCACTACCCCTACTTCAGAGATGAGGAAACCATTTCATAGAGGTAAATGCCTTGCCCAACATCTCACAGCTAGAATCCAGGAATTAAAGCCGGTCCTCTGAATTCAAATCCACTCTTCTTTTCAAGATACAATTTTAGAGAAATAATGTAACTTAACATTTTCAGAGTGCCTTAATATTTTAAGTGTACTTTGTATGTATTAGCCCATTTGTTTCTTACAACCCAATGAAATAAGCACTATTATTTTCCATATCCTGATGGAGAAATTGAGGCTGAAATAAAGCAACTTGGCAAGGTTTATAGAGCTAGCAAGTGTCTGAGGTAAGGCTCAAGCTCAAGTCTTTCTAAATCCCATTGTCAAAAATTTCACGGTGGCAATGCTTTGATGGCATATGTATTATAAAAGCCACTAGGACCCTCTTCCATCTTTGGAAAGGGCCATGCTAGCCCATTTGATCTCCTTCAAAAATGAAGGATGAACAACATGGCAACATATGAAGCAAGTACACTATGCTAGGCACCATTGTTAGCATTGGAGATCTAAGAAAGGTAGAAAATGCTCCTGGACCTAAAGAATGATATCTAGCAACACGGGGATAAACTACATCAATATCTAAGTGTTCAGACAATATATGCAAAATAGATGAGAGGTAATCTGAAAAGGAAAGGCTTAAGAGGCTACTGGAGGTAGAGAAAGGCCTTAGGCAGAAACCACGCCTGGAGATAAGTCTTAGAAGAATCCAGGGAAATGGATGGAGAAGTGAGGAAGTTCCTCATTCCAGGTATGAGGGTATTACTGTCCAGAGGCGTGGAGATGACAGATGAAGTGTTGCATTCTACACTATGGGTATGAATACTGAGCTTTTACTCACTGGAGACATTTAGACAAGAGGCAGAGGCCTACTTTCAGGGAAGGTTGTAGGAAAGAGCTCGCAGACAGCTACAGTTTAGAACAGTTAGCTACTCATAAGTGTTTCCAACACTGAGATCATCTTATACTGAGAAACTGTGATCTCCTGAGCTTTGCTTGAGCCCCCTGAAAAGGAAAACCACCAGACCAGATGGAGGATACCTCCCCATTAGCCAGTTGGTGGGAACAATTCTTTTTAAGACTGCTGCCTTAACTATGGCAGAGAGCTGCCATCTAGTGTCTGCTTTTTCATAGCTTTATATGATCCAGTTTCCAGAGTGAACCAGTATAGAAAGTTCCTTAGACATCATCTGGTTTTATTTTCTCATTTTAAATATGATACTTGGTAGTCTTATGTGACTTTGCCTAGGTCACAGAGCAGGTCGAGTGTAGCTGGTAGAATGAGAGTCATGATTAGATCTCCCCAGTTTGCTCAGATCATGTTAGCCAAAAGGAAAAGATTAGGGAGCCATTTCCAAGAAAATCTTTGAAATTATGAGAATCTTTTTGCTTGGCCTAAAACATGGTGGCAAATATTTTTCTATTGTCTCTGTATCCTACATGATTTGTCTCTTCAAAAGGGGCCAAGTCAGGAAGATGTGCCTTTTCTACATTCATGTTTGAGGGAATAGAGGCACTTCTTCACTGGCAGCTTGTAGGGAGACAACCACACAGGCCCCATCTTTGTACACTCAAGGTCACATAGTCCCTCAGTAATCAACCTGGGTTCATTGTTCCTTCTTTGTCATCTCAGTGCAGGGAACATAATGTCTGACATGGGCAAGAGCCATAAGGATTGATGATTCTGGGAATTGAGGGTGTGGAAGGCAACCCGAGTAGCAGTGTCCTGAGGAGCACACCCATAGGAGTTTAATCCAGAAGAAACCAGAAATGATACAAACTGATGCGAAGTTGATGGGACCAGTGCTTTGTAGGAACTGAGCTAAACTATGTACCTAATTTCAGCATTACCAGAGACCAAGGTGGTTTAGGGGACCTTATGCCCCTGAGGTGGTAGAGGCAATGTTTATATTTTATTCTACGTATGTTTCTGAAGCAAAATTTCTCTTGTAAAAGGTATTAGATGTCAAGTGTCACTAGGCCCCTGAAGTGAGGAGAATACAGCCGAAAGAGGCTTGAGCCAATTGCAGATAAAGGAAAACCTGCAAATACCTTGGGTTGCCCTAGAATGTTTTTCTCTGATAGTAGGGCCAGAAACAAACAATGGGATTTGAAGTCTAGTCTTCACCCATCAAACTGAGTGATCTTTCTACTGTCCAGTGTTACCTCCTGTTAGACTGGGAAAAAGCATGATGTGAAGGTAGAAGGCCAAAGACATTCTTGTCCTGCAGTAATGATTGGAAACAGCCAACTTCAAGATTGGGCAGAATATCACAGGAACGCAGGTTCTGAGGTGAAAGGGGAGTTAGGGACCATCTCTTGCAACCTTCTGATTTTCTATACAAGGAAACTGAGACTTGGAAAGCTGGAGACAGTTGTGTACGAATTATGGTCTCCTTTAATTTCACCCACACTTGCAATTTTACTTCTGCAGTTGTGCAAATCACTTTTTCCTACTTATACAAATATATGAATGTGTGACAGTTGTGGTTTTTTTTTTGTCATTGTGATAAACTCCCAGGATAGAAACCTCTTTCTCTGAAGCAATTTGTAATCCATATATATGCTAATAAATGAGCATTAGGCACTCATAATTTGCTCAAGATGATACCGATAACAAGTGACAGAGGGAGGATTTGAACTCAAGACCACCTGATTCCAATCCCAAGTATCCATTCATTAGGGCACACTAATTCTATAGAAATATTAGTACTTTTTTTTTTACAAACCAAAATTAAAATTCTGTTCTGAATCTCTATAGCTCAGCTCATTATACCTCCCCCTATGCTGGTAGGATGCCTAACTAAAATATAGTTTGCTAGATTTTTTTTTCTTATCCTTATTACAACAAACCAATTTTTTAATAAAATTCAGTGTTAGTAGAAAAATACTGTTGAAATATCCAAATTTATTAAATTAAATTCCACATTCTAAACTGATTCTTGGTTTAAAGATGCCAAATTCCTTCACTCAAATGCTTCAAGATCAGGGTGAAGTTTTCCTTTTATCAACAAAGAAAATTATATGAGCAACTTGGGTGACATTTTAAATGCCATTGCCCTGGCACAACCGAATGTGCACTCCTGGAAGGCGGTTTTGAAACTCTGGTTTCATTTGTCTCCAATATACCTTTGAACAGCTGCCAATATACCTAGTCTTTCCAATGCACAATTCTAACCATTTCACTCACGTTTTCAAAAACCTTCAATGATTCCCTATTGAACACAGAATATCATTCAAAGTCTTTAGGCTGGCATTTAATACTTTCCATAATCGACTGCAATCAAACTTCCCAGTATTATGTGAATGGAATGCACTCATTCTTTGTCCAATAAAATGAGCCTTTCAACTATTCTGTAAGTTACCCCATAAACCCTTATTTTGGCATATTCATTGAATTCTTTCTCTTATATATTAAAACTAAAACAAAACAAAATCCAACACAACATTCTTTCCTTGTCACTATAAGTTGGAATTGGTTTATCTTCTTTCTTATGGATGTAGTTAAGGTTCTACACCACCCAAAGCATTCCCCAATCTTCTTGTTATTCTTATACTTATCTGTGTATGTTAAATTTACCATTAGATTATAAGCCTCCTGGGTGTTGAGATGCCACCACTTTTCACTTTGGGATCCACATTGACTAGCATGGCACTTTGCATATAGTGGGTACTTACTAACTGTTTGTTAAATCAAACTTGAAAGCCAAAGGTCCCCTTGCCCAAGATAGACCATGTGTGCAGGCAAGATAGATGGTTACTTCTTTTTTTTTTTTTTGCTTTTTGGAGGGCAGTTGGGGTTAAGTGACTTGCCCAAGGTCACACGGCTAGTTTTTGTGCTAAGTGTCTGAGGCCGGATTTGAACTCAGGTACTCCTGACTCCAGAGCTGGTGCTCTACTCACTGTGCCACCTAGCCGCCCCTAGATGGTTACTTCTTGTTATCATTTAAGAAGTACTTAAAAGGCTCTCCTATCTTGAAATATGTGCTGCAGAAATTTGTCACCGTGGTTGAAATTCCACATTCTGAACTGCAACTAACTTAAAACATTCCAAACTATTCTAATTTAAAAACAAATGAACACTTCCCCTCCATCTATTTGAATTCTCTTATAGAACTCTTATGTCCACAAACAAGGGGGAACCATCTAGCGCATCTATTATTGAAAACCTAATCACTTACTCGACTGAAAGCCATCACTTTAAACATTTCAAGCTTCACTCATATCTCTGACTCTTTCCTGTATAGATCCTTGATCTAATTGACCATGGTAGGGGGTCAATTGAGAATATATCTATTATATTAGAAACTTTTATAGTCCTATCTCCATTACATTTATCAAACAATTTCTATAGCTCAGTTCATTACACCTTCCCCTACTCTGGTAGGATGCCTAACTAAAATATGATTTGCTAGATCTTTTTCTTATCCTTATTACAATAAAATAATTTTCTGTAAAATTCAGTGTTAGTAGAAAAATACTGTTGAAATATCCAGATTTATTCATAGCAACCTCAACATGCCCATTAGCTTCTTGAGAAAGACAGGGGTGGGTGGGGGCAAGGCAATGTATCTGAAGCAGGATGGTTTAAGGGAATGTCCTTGGGGTCAGAGCCCTGAGCTCCCATCCCAGCTCTGACACTGACCATCTGTGGTACTCTGGGGAAGCTGTGTGATTTCTACTGCCTATGTCCTCATCTACCAAAGGAGAGGGTTGGACTATATGGATTTTAAGCTTTTCTAAACTTAAATCTCTTATCCTTTTATCTTCTTGGGCCAGTACAATTGCAGGAAAGGAAAAGAATTATTCCATCTTTGGAAAGAAACAGATTTGTCATAATAAGATGTCAACAAGAGCACTAGCCAACATTCCCTCCTCCCCCATTCTCTCTGTAAGGAGTTAGAGATGATGGGGGGAGGGGAAAACATAGTCTTCCAAGAGTTCATTTTTTAAAAATAAATGATTTATTATAAACCTAACATAAACGATCAATACAACTAATTAAACTAGCTCAGTGACCATTTGCATTTAAATGACTGAATCCTCCCTGATTTCTGGGAAGGAAATCTTCCTTCCAGTTCACCTACTTGCTCCTTACAGAGAAGCGTGTTGTGAGGATTCTCTTGGAGGCTCTTGTGTATGAAGTTGGCTGGGGGCACGACTAGCCTTAATGCCTCTTCAGACTCATTTCTGTGTAAAAAGAATGGCCTCTAAGTAGGGTCTGATGAGCAGCAAGTCCAGAATAGCTACGGTTTCTGCCTTACATTTTTTATTAATTCTGGAGAGGGTTTAGCCTATATCTTCACAATCATTAAAAAGAGACTTCCTCATTCTTTTTTTTAAAAGATGGGATCATTTCTTTCTTTCCATGTATTATCCTTCTCAAACACAGCCAGAAATCTGCAGCTTCAGATGCCCTGCCTGGGCCAGTGGATCTTTCCCCAAGCACTATTTCAGAAATTGTCCTCACTTATCTTTGCCTCTTCGAATAAGTGGCTTCCTTAGGTGCTCTGCTCACCTTTCACTTCCTTTATGAGATCTGCATTTTCCCTCACTTTACATTTACTTCCAATTCATTTTCTACTGGTTCATCCGTTCACATACTTTCCATTGAACAGTGATTTCATGAAGCTCTCTGAGATCAGAACTTATTTTTCTTTGTCTCATGCCCAGTGAGTAGCAAAGTGCCTGGCACATAGTAGGCAAGTACTTTAGCGCTGCATGGAATGTTGAGCATGCTAAAGACAAGAAGGACTAGGGATCTGTCGATTTCAAATAACACATTTCAGTCTTTAATTCTCAGCCAAAATTGTTTTTGATACCCAAAATGCATTTAATATAGAACTAAAACATGAAGGCAGGTTTCAAGGTGGATAGAAACTGAACATCATCTGGGAAGTCTTACCTGGCTAATTAATTGCTTTACAATCCACTCTATTAACATTCATATTTCCATTTTATCCCCAATCCTTCAACTTTTCAATGTACCCTTTTGCTTCTGTGCTGTGCCAATAGTGTATGTACTGGCTTACCAAATATTTATCTGCGTGTCCTTAGTGTGCATGTATGTACACTGGTTAGCCACAGTCTGACCTAAGATGCCTGGTTGAAGCAGAGAATGTCTCCTCAGGCCATGTCTTCTCCTAGGGACTATCTCAACAAACTCATATTTAGTATCCCTGCCTGAAGGCTTACTGCTCCACAGAACTTCCAGGCCAATGTTCTTAAAGGACAAGTCTGACCATGTCGGTATCTCTTCTAATAAGGCCCAGTGGTTCCTAATTGCCTCTCCAATCAAATTGTAACATCCAAATCTGTTTAATATTTAAAGACCTTCACAACCCAACTTCAGTCCACCTTTCTAGGCTCTTTACACATTGCTTCCTTTCATGACCTTGTCAGTCCAGTCAGATTGGCCTTCTTACTGCTCCTCACAAAGGACATTTCATTTCTTGTCACCATTGCTGTACATCGACTGCTCTCTCTATGGGGAATGTAGTCTGCTCCATCCTCACTTTTACTGATTGTTTAGATTCCTCGAAGTTTACCTCCCTTGTTACTTCATACAATCAATGAACAATTCTTTAACAGGTGCCTACAATGTGCCAGGGACAGTGCTAGGCTCTGGGCATACGAATCTAAGGAATGAACTAATTGCTACTCACAAAGAGCTCCCATTATAACACAGCAGACAACAGGTGCTTATGGGAATGCAGAAAAGATATGAGAATAAATACAGATAAATGTAAAGTCATTAAACAAAGGAGAGCTAGGGAGCGAAGGTCCTAAGAGTGGGGAAGAATCAAAAAAGGTTTTATGAATAAGACATTGGCCTATGTTGGAAAGAAAAATGGGGTTTTCTGAAGTGAAGGTAAGGAAGGAGTGTATCCCAGCCATGGACAATGGGATGTCATGTTCAAGAACCAATAGAAGGACAAGTTGCCTGGTTTTCAGGATGCAAAAGATGGAGTAATCTACAATGAGGCTAGAATGATAGGTTGGCACAATATTGTGAAAGCTTCTAAAAACTAAGCAGAGGAGGGGTTTTTTTCTTTAAATTTAATTCTAGGGGTAATACTAAGCCACTGGAGCTTTTTAAGTGAGAGTTGCACATGGTCAGATCTGCACTTCAGGAAAATCCTTTTGATAGCACTATGGAGGAAGGACTCAAATAGGGAGAGACTTGGGGCAAGGAGACTAATTGGATGGCCATAGCAATAATAAAAAAGAGGTGAGGAGGTCCTGAACTAGGTTGGTGGTTGTCTGATTAGAGAGGAGTCAGATGCAAGATGTACTGTGGAGGGAGAAATGTCAAGACTACAACTCATTAGATTTTGTGGAATGAGCAGACAAGGAAAAAAGTTAAACATCTAAGCAATGAGAAGGGTGAGGATGTTCTCTATGAAAAAAAGGGCACTTAGATATGGGTTTGGGGAGCAAGATAATGAGTTCTCTTTTTGACATGGTGAGTTTGAGATGCATACATGTCATCCAATTCTAAATGTCCCAAAGTCTTCCATAATACAGGATTGAAACTCAGAGAAGAGACTGGGCATGGATTTCTGATTCTATGAGTCATCTAGAGATTGTAATTTAAATCCAAGGAAGTCAATAACATTACCGAGAGCAAGTTTAGAGAGAATAGTAGGAGTCTTGGGGAAACTCATAGTTAGGGTGTGTAATATGGACAATGAACACATCCTAGATTCTCAGGAAAGGTAAAAAAAGGAAGAGAATGAGGAAAGAATCTTTTTACAGAAACCTAAGTATGATAAAGTGTGAATGAGAAGAAGGTGGCTGATTATGTCAAATGCATCAGAGAAGTTAAAAAAAAGATAATCATGTTGGTAATTAATATCTCATTGGTAACTTCAGAGAATGAAATTTCAGTTGAATAATGAGGTTGGCAGACAAAGTGTAAGGGGTTGGAGAGGAAACTGAAATAGCAAGTATAGTTAATCTAAGAGTATGACTGAACAACGTAGAGAAGCTATAGGAAGGTTAGCCTGAGGTGGTGGGAGGGCTTAGGAAATGTTTTTTCAAGAAGTAGGGAGATCAGCATGTTTAAAGGCAATAGTAAAGGAATGAATGGAGACTAAAGGTTCAAGAGACTAAGGGGATAATAGAGGTTTCAGTGTGATAAGATGTATGAATTGGTCTTGGCAAAAAGAAGGACCATCTGATTTTCAGAGAGAGTAGTGGATGACGTCAAGGAGTGCTGAGATGCAGAAAAGCAGACAAAAAAGGAGCTTACATCAAATGGCCTCAATTTTCTTAGTACCACAAGAGGTAAGGTTCTCAACTGAGACTGAGAAAGAAACATTGTGTGAGAAGCCTATGGAGAGAAGAACAGTTTTGGAAAAGCTTCGGTTGGTTGTGAGATAGAAAACCAATGATGGAAAAATAAAATGATTTCCCTGTTGTGGTGAAGATGGCAGCCAGTCAGGATGACTGTGGGATTTCAGTTCCACTCAACAGTATGAAGACTTCACTCATCATTCTCCAACTGTTAATGCCTCTTGTCCCACAATGATATCATAGTAATATATGCTTTGTAAATTTACTCAGTAAATGTATATTGATTAAATTAATTAAATGGAACCATTCATTCAACTGGCTATTGTACATAACACTGAAACATTTGCATTCTCATAAGGCACTGCATTAACCGATTTGGAGCCAGAGTGGATATAGTTCCTGTATACTGTGGATATATCCAATGGCCTCCAATGTTGAAAGGGTGAAAAACAAAAGCTTTTTTTGTTACCAATGTATGTGAAAACATTGGAGGAATGCTTGACCCCATTACCCTTATTTCATCCTATCAGTCTTATTTCCTTACCTTGGATGTGGAGGGAAGCAGCTGTGGGTAATTGAAGGGACAGTTAGATTAAGTGGGTGGGGCCTAGTAATGGGTGGGTAATTGAGTTATCATCTGTGGAAGAAGAGAGTACAGCAGATTGTGGAGTTAATCTGATATTGAGGATAAAGATCCATTTAGGTATTTGTGAGGAGCAAAGTGTCCCAGGCTATAATATAAATGAGAAATGCAGACTGGGGAGCCCAGTTGGGCACTTCCTGTTAATAGCTAGGTGTTATCTAAAGTAAAGGTGTAATCTAAAGTAAAAGAGCTGTGAATTCATAGCCATGAGATTAAC
>JAQQSW010021724.1:0-10607 GCA_028646575.1 Pseudocheirus occidentalis
AGGGAGGGAAGGAGGGAGGGAGGAATTTAAAACCATTTATTAAGCCCTTAGAATGGGCAGATCACTATGCTAAAGCACTGAGGACAGAAATAGAAAAATCAAGAGTCTCCATTTTCAAGGCGCTCATACTTTAAAAACTACTGGATTTGGGGTCAAAAAGATCTGGCTTTAAATCTTAGCTGCTACTTTTTAGATGTATGAACTTGAGCAGGTCAGAAAAATTGCTCCTTGCCTTAGTTTCTTCCTCTGTAAATTTAGACAATCATCAGATCAATAAACATTTATTCACTGGACTAGGTTCTGGGGATACAAAGGAAAAAAAACAACCCTTATCATTAAGGAGCTCAGCCTCTTGGCATCCATCTGCTTGGCAAGGTTGGAGTAGAAATGAAGTAAGACAATACCTATAAAGCATCTTGTGAATTCTAAAGCACAGTAGATGTGTTATAATAATAACAACAACAAAATAACCAGCATTTAAATAGTGCCTACTATGGGCCAGGAATATTACAAATAATATTGCATTTGTTCCTTACAACAGCCCTGTGAGGCGAGACTGATTTCAAACTCAGGTCTTCCTGACTCCAAGCCCAGCACTGTATCCATTCTGCTACCTAGCTTACTTAAGACAGCATATAATTAGTACCGTATGTATAGCATAAATACAGTGCTTGCTAAGAGAATTCAGAGAATGGAAAAGATAAATTCTGGCTGGAAGATAAGGAAGAGTAGGGGAAGGAGAAAGAAACAAGCATTTATTAAACTTCTCCCATGAACCAAGAACTGTGCTAGGTGCTTTATGGATAGTTCTTTGTTTAATCTTATTTCATCAAACATTGCAGGGAGCTTCATGGGTGAAGTGACATTTGCCAGAACAAAGAGCTCAAATTTTATGCCCTTAGTAATTATGGAGCCACTATTGAAGGAGGAAGAGACACAAAAAAGTACTCCAATTGGTGGACATGTCCTCTGTTTCCAATTCTTCGCTACTACAAGAAGTCCTGTGATAAATATTAGAGGATATATAGGGCCTTCCCCTGCCCCCCTTTTTTCTTCTTTTTGTTATTGACCTCTATGAGGTATATGCCTAGCAGTGGGATCTCTGGGTCAGAAAGAATGGCCATTTTAGTTACTTCCTTTACATAATTCCAAATTGTTTTCCAGCTAGTCCTATTTTGTGATCAGAAAAAAAAAAGTAGACCTGTTTCCAATCACCAACCTTTTCTTCTAGTTTTGGATTTAAAACACAAGCTATTCTTTACTTCATACAAGAAAGCCAAACTTTCTAGTCAACAATTTAATTCTTTCACCATTTACTTAGACATTCTCGTATACAGATTATATTTGGTAAATTTTGTTTGGCGTACTTGGTCATTGGTTTCAGGTAATCTATACCAGCATCAAAAGCCCCAATTTCATATCTGGGACAGAAAAGAAGAGAGGAGCAGTGATGTGCTGGTGGACAGGTCACTTCAATGAGTAGGAAATAGGGGCATGTATATCTAAGGGATAATTCAATCTCAACTTCCCTCTGACAGTAATGGTAGAGGCAAGCAGTCATAAATTTTTACCACTACAGATTAACAGGGGTTATTCTCATTAGAGTTTCGCATTACAAATGATTGTAATTTCCCCCCTTACCAATAGGAAATGTTAGTTTTGAACTCTTCGTTTCTCCGTTGCTCCCTTCCACATATGCACAAAGACAAAGGAATAAACCCCAAATAGGCAAACAGTGTAGTATTTGGGGACATGAAGTCCATTGGTTCACCATGGGTACAGAACAGAATAGAACTGAGTGAAATTAGGTTGGAAATATAGGACTGACCTTTTTATGAATGTATTCTCCCTGCTATATTATATTTGGAGAACTGCCTTTAACTGATATTTCTAGTTTTTAAATGTCATATTTGAAGGCATAACATGATTAAAATTTTAGGAACCAGCATGAACATTGGCTTTGGTGGGTTCAACTTTTGACTCTGTCATTTTCTACTTGGGTAAACAAACTCGTGGAATCATTAAAAAGTCATTTAGTTTTTTAAGCATCAGTTTCTTCATCTGTAAAATGAGGGGAGTGGATTCAATGGCCTGTGAGTTCTCTAAGATCTTATGATAAGTTATGTTTTAGGAAGATAACTCTGGAGGTATTGTGTATAATAGATGTGAATGGGGAGAGAATGGAGACCAGAACACTAATTAGGAGGCTATTATCACAGTTCAGGCATGAGGTAAGGGCTTGGTCGAGAATATTGGCAGGAAAAAAAGGACACATAAGAACTAACTGTACCATCATAAGGATGGTGCTAGGCCAGGCAAAAGGGTGATTGGGTCCTTCATCCCCTCCTCCTCAGTCCTCTCACCCCCCCCCTTCCTACTAGGATCAGATCTGTTGGTAATGCTGGGATTAGTGCTAGAGTACAAAGAGTAGGACAGATTTGTTGGGTAATAGTTATATTCTAGCCCCCTCCCTCTTCTCTGTTGATAGGAAAATCTAGGAGTTAGCCCCAATAAAAGAACCCTGAAAAAATCTGCAAAGACCTTCCATCACTTATTGGCAGCATAAAGTCTCAGGTAAACTGAAGAAATGTTCTAAGTTACTCCTCCCCAACCCCCACCTCAGCACTCTACCCTCTGGAGACGACATGGTGGAGTCTTTGGTGCCAAAGGCATTTAAAGGACTCTGATGTGTTTATTTTAAATTGGGTTTGGCACATATGCTTTCTATGATAAAATGGTTTATCTGAGCTTTGCTAAATCATTTCCTGTCATTCTGAGATCAAGCACCATCTAAACTGTAAACATTCCCTCTTCTGTCCTTCTGAGTGGCTTGTGGGGCACCCATTGGGATTTACCTTCAAATAGGGACTAGGAAGGGGCCCAATAAATATTTCACACATAAAAGGATTGTTATAACAAAGGGGTCCTAAATCCCCCAGGGTTATCTCCACAGCTTGCTTTTTTATTTTCTTCTGACCTCTATCCTCTGAAATCTGAAGAGATTTCCTTAGAATAAAGTACATGTTTAAGTGAAGATGACCAAGAGGGGATGAAAAAATGAGAGAGGGAGAAAATGGAGACCGTATAAATGAAGATAAAGATTATTTTAAAAAGAGAAAGGTTATATCAAGAAAGTGATCTGACTGTAAACCAACTTCCATAGTCCTTGATTAAGATAGTAGTCCCTGTGAGAGAAAGCAGTGAGTCTCAGTTCCACCTCCATTTAATTGCACTATCAACACAATCCTATTGCAGACCCCATTATACACACCTTACTGTGATTTGGAAAATAGTGCCTAGTTTCTAAGATAAGTTTTATGGAGACAAGGAAAGAACAAGAAAAGTAAGGGAAGGATACGGGAAAAACCTTTATCTTTATACTTTGATCCATAATGATCTATGATGAAAGAAGCATCTACCCAGTGGGGTTAGTGGAGTAAAATTAGGGGTCAGTATTTTGAAGTTAGCATCCTTACCACATGTCTGTACCAGAAGGCAGAAACAAGAGTCGGCTTGGGGTTTTAGTCTTGGCTATAATACTGTTGTGAAACCCTGGGCATGTCACCTAACATGTCAGTTTCCTCATTTGTCAAATAAGAAGCTTGGATAAGATTAAGGAGAAAAGGAGAGAAAGAAAGAAAAGAAGGAGGGAGGAAGGAAGGAATGGAAGGAGGGATGGGAGGAAAAAAGGAAGGAAGGAAGGAAGACAGTATAGAAGGGGGTAAGGAAGGAAGAAAGAAAAAGGGAGGGAGGGAAGGAAGGAAGAAGGGAGAAAAGGAGTGGAAGGGAGGAAGAAAATAGGAAAGGAGAGACTGAAAAAAGACAACTCCCACCCTTAAAGAGCTTACATTTGGGAGGGAGGGAAGGATGGGAAACAAGTAAACCAAGAGTTCTATGCATGCTAGATTATTTGGGGAGGAAGAGAAATACAAGACATAATTTGTCCTGGTGGAAAGAGAATTGAACCATGATTCAGTGGCCTCAGTTCTTTTCCCAGAATGCCACTGCTTAACCTGGAGTAAATCACTTAATCTCTCCACACCTGAGTTTTCTCTTCTGTAAAATAAAAGGGTTGGATGATCTAGAGTTCTGTGATAGTAAGTAACCTCATGTTTGAAAAGTCTATGTTTTAGGACCCCACCTGCAAAGAGTTCACAATCTATTTGAAGACAGAAAGAAGAAGGACATGATTAAAGCCTATAAAATGATAGGACAGTAACAGAAGACAGCATACAATTGAGTCTTCAGCAGTGTGTTTCTAACTGCAAGCACAAGTGACAATCAGTCCCTTGAAATTCGTTTCAGTGGAACTGGGTTTGTACACTCCCATTGACATGGTACGTTCTAACTTCAGAAATTTGTTCTTGCTCATTGAATTCTCTAAATGGCTCTTGTGGCCCAGGTACATTAAATGCAGCTTCTAGCAATTCCTTGCCCTTCCCAAGCCTAGATTTTATGATAGTTACGCTTAGCTGGATCTTTCTCTCCTATGTTGTTTTCGGCTTTAATATTTAATTTTATTGGGGCTTTTAAATTATCTTCACCAAAATCAGCGTCTCTGATTGTGGGATTCAGATATCGCACAGTCCCATGGAGCAGCTGTTCCATGACATTCTTCTTGTACATTGATCTTGACTTCAATTAGGAAGCAGGCTATGCTTGAGCTCTCAGCACCTTCTGCCCAGTTGTCGCTTAGGGTTGGTGTGTGGTTTTTTTAATTACAGTTCTAAATGTGCATGAATTGTGTTGAGGGAACAATGCTTTTAATTTAGCACCTGTAGTTTCACATGATTGGAAATGAAAGATGATAGCCTGGCCATGGGTTACAGGTTACATAGAAATGAATAGCAGAGACAATGGTTTGAATTCTATAGCCCAAAACCAGCCTGGGGAAAAGATTTGCCTTGACTCGTAGATTGTAGAGGTGGAAAGGAGCTTAGACATCATATATTTACAGCTAGAAAGACTTTCAAAGAATATTTAGTCCAACTCCCTTATTTTATAGATGAAGAGGGTGAGACCCAGAAAGTGAAAGTGACTTGTCCTGGATCACGAGTTAGTAAATAGTCAAGAGGAGAATTAAACCTGATTCCTTAACTTCACATCCAGAGCTCCTGTCTAAGAACCACAAGGTATTCTAATCCAACAGACTCACTACACAGATGAGAAAACTGATCCTCAACCAAGTGAAGGAGTTTACCCAAAGTCACAAGGTATTGGTAGAGCTTGGGCTAAAATACAATCTTCTGATTATAATTTTGGTTACAACATGGAACTTTTTTCCAACACAAGATACCTCACCAAATTATGTAAACATTATGGGCCTTTCCACTTTGAGTGGACATACTCTCAATTGTCTATTATACTGGCAGACAGACAGAGGGATGGAGATCTTCTAAACAAAATCTACTGACACTGACATTAAGTTTTGTGCTTTTTTTCTGTCGGAATTTATTTTGGTACTGATTAAATATCACCAAATAGTAAGAAATGATGAATTGGAGGAAGATTTCTATGCCCTCTGGTGAAATAAACAGAACCAAGAGAACAATATAAATGGTAACTACGAGAGAAATGAAAATGTCACTAAAATAAAGCAAACTCTGAGTAAGTTCCAGAGGCAGAAGAGTATTAGAACAGAATATTATAATAATAGCAACAATAGTAAATATTGTCACAGTCAGTCATGGCATAGGATGGTTTTTGTTTAGTTGTTTTTCCTTGTCAAAAAGGAGGGTCCAGAGGTGGAAGGCACAAAGGAGAATGACTGAAGTCAATAAGCATTTATTAAGTACCGATTATCAAGAGCCAGGTTCTAGGCTCAGCACTGGGGATACAAAGAAGGGCAAAAAGAGTCCAAAATAAGGAAGATAATAGGCAAACAATTATGTACAAACAAGCTATAGAGTCAATTGGAGATATGAGAAGGAAGGAACACAAAATAAGGGGGATTAAGAAAGGTTTCTAGAAGGTAGGATTTTAGTTTAGACTTGAAGGAAGCCAAAGGAAGGACATAGAGATTAGAAACTAAAAAAGCATCAATAAAACATTTTTAAAATAGTTTTAAGATGAACATATATACATGTGTATATATATGTATGTACACACATACATATATATGTATACTACCCATATATAATGCGTTAATAGTAATATTCTCTCAAATGATTTTATTTAGGTTAAGTTTTTTTTATCCTTGGTCAGCAAACAACAGAGTTTTTTGCATGTAGCAGATCCTCAATAAATAACTACAGTTCAATTTCAAATGCATTTTATCTTTTTTTGAGAATAGTATTTTTTCAATTATATGTAAAGATGATTTTCAACATTCATTTTTATAAGATTTTGAATACTAAATTTTTCTCTCTCCTTTCCTCCCCTCTTTCTTCCCCAAGATGGCAAGCAATCATGTGCAATCATGTAAGACATATTTCCACATTAGTCATATTGGGAAAGAAGAAACAGGATGAAAGGGAAAAACCATGAAAAACAAAAAACAAAAAAAATGAAAATATTATGCTTCAAATTGCATTCAGATTCTATAGTTCTTTCTCTGGATGTGGATCACATTTTCCATCACAAGTCATTTGAAATTGCCTTGGATCATTCTATTGCTGAGAAGAGCTAAGTCAATCAAAGCCGAGCATTGCGATGTTGCTGTTACAATGTTCTCCTAGTTCTGCTCACTTCACTGAGCATCAGTCATTTGATCTTTTTCTAAAGCAATTTAAATTCTATTTTAAAAAAATTATACTTATAATAATAACTAATTTTTTCCTACTTTATCCAGGTAAAATGCTTGTTCTAGTCGCTCTAAGAGTCAGTATAAAGAAATCCTATTTGGGCTCAATTTATAGCACTTTCCTCAAGTTACATATATCTGAATCATTAACTCTTTGCCCGTTACTTTAAGAGCTTTTAAAAAACACCAGACTTCAAAATAACAATAACAACAACAAAATATTTTTGCTCTTCATTTTTTTTTAGTATACAACACACTAAAATATATTTAATCCTTTTCCCTTCCAGCATTACTAGAGATGCTATGTCAGTGTTGTGTGTCTCTCTGACAACAGCCACCCGGAAAAGGTCTAAAAATGATGATCAGTCTACAAAGGGTGGTTTTCTACATAAAAATACTGGGTAGGCTAAAAGAGGGAATACCAGTTCCAACACTCTAGAGGTTTTGAGCCAAACTATTGTGATAATATATTTTATGATGCAATATTAGAATGTAAAAAGACAGTTTCTGGTAACATTAGATGAGTTTATACTAAATGAGTATGTGTTTTACTGTGCACAACTTATATGTACGTGTTTCTTCCCCAAAAAGAATCTAGACCTCCTCAAGATTAGGGACTCTTTTTCTTTTCTTCCCACCCCACCCCCTTTTTCTGCATCCCTAAGGTGTGGCATACACATTCCTGGAACGTGGTAGTTACCTAATAAACACTTGCTGATCACATAATTGATTCAATGATCTCAAAAGAACATGGTACCTCCAGGTTGCCATGTCAGACATTTGTAACTGAAGACCCTGTAGACTCTGGGAGTGTCTACATCTGTCATTTAAAGACACAGTATTACCATTGCCTTAAATGTTCAGTAACCAACAAATATTTATTGAGCACTGGACTAAGCATAAGAAGGGGACACAAAAAAGAATGATATGCAATCCCTGCAGTCAGGAGCTTCCATTTTACCAGGGTGATAAACATATTACCTATAATACAAATATAGTGGGTAACAGATTTATATTCCATCTTGTTCCACATCTCTAGTAGGCCCCACTCATAAAGTAGAAACTAAAGGAAAAGAAAAGAGCAGGGAGGCAGGAGGAGTTGTTCTATATACCTTTCCTGTCCACACCTTCCCTTCCAATTTTCATTGAGGAAACATAAATGATCACACAAAGCAAACAATGACAGGGATTTTTCTTTGTTTGTGAGCTGTCTTAAAAACTGAGTCCAAGAACAAAATCTGAATTTCAGAAACACGTTTTGGGAACAAGAATGAGTGCAGTTTTAAGCCTCATTCTGACACATTTTGAAGACTGGCCAAGAGGGAAATAGCCCTTATCATTAAAACATTTTCCATATCCAATGCCACAAGAAAAAAATAATCCTACTCTGAGTATTTCAACCCCACCATCTCATCCCCTGCAGCTGTGAAATTCTGAATTGACAAATGTCTAATCTCTAAACATGGGGCATGCTTAATTTAAGGATTTTTGGTTTTCTGAGGCTTGGTTACTTCTCCCCCACCCCACCCCAATTGATATCTGTTTTTATTCATTCCTGGTTTCCCAGGGCTGGTCCAAATTTGACCAAAGAAAGCAGGAATTCCTCTTGTCATAAGATCTCTGAAGCAGATAAGAGCAGCAGATGTATCATGAGACCCATTGTTTCCAGGAGATTTCCAGACTGATCTTGCACATGCAGCCATCATACTGTTCCTCAATGGGATTTTAGTAGTCAAAAAGCATAAGATATTATCAATTCTGAAGCTCCTTCATCACTTCTCTTGGAAGAATTAACTCAATGATTCATAAAAGAAAAATGGGGAGACTGTGAATAGATCTTTCCCAAACTAAGGCCACTAATAAGCATCAATCCTGACTTTTTAAATATTAAATATAGTGGTGGATCAGTGGAATCGATTAGCTAAACAATACACATTATTAAGCAGCCATAGTAATCTAGTGTTTGGTGAACACAAAGATCCAGGCATTGGGAAGAACTCACCATTTAACAAAAATTACTGGGAAAACTAGAAAGCAGTTTGACAGAAACTAGATACAGACCAACATCTCACATTGTATACCAAAATAAAGTCAAGAGGTGGCTAGGTGGGACAGTGAATACAGCACCAGTTCTGGAGTCAGGAGGACCTGAGTTCAAATCTGACCTCAGACACTTGACACGTTTACTAGATGTGTGACTTTGTCCAAGTCACTTAACCCCAATTGCCCTCCAAAAAGCAAAAAAAGAAAAATTAAATAAAGTCAAAATGGGTACATGATTTAGACATAAAGGATGGTATCATAACCAATTTAAGGGAGCAGAGAAAATTTTACCAGTCAAATCCAAGGATAAAGGATATAGCCAAACAAGACACAGAAAGGATCAAAGGATGCAAAACAAATATTATTGATTACATTATATTAAAAAATTTTTTGCACAAACAAAACCAATGTAGCCAAGAATAGAAATAAGCACAAAACTGCAGGAAACTTTTACAGTAAGTTTCTCTGATAAAAGGCCTCAACTAAGTCAAATTTATAAGAATTTGAGTCATTCCCCAACTGATAAATGGTTCTCACAGCATATGAACAGGCATTTTTCGGATGAAGAAATTAAAGCTATCTATGCCATATGAAAAAATGCTCTAAAGCACTATTGATTAGAGAAACGCAAACTAAAATAGCTGTGAGGTATCACCTCACACTTATCAGATTGGCTAATATAATAATAGAAAAGGAAAATAATAAATGTTGTGAGAGGGGATGTGGAAAAATTGGGACACAAATGAATTGTTGATGGAGTTGTGAACTAATCCAACCATTATGAAGGCATTTTGAAACTATGCTCTAAGAACTATAAAACTGTGCATACCTTTGATCCTGCAATACCACTACTGGGTCTATATCCCAAAGAGATCAAAGAAAAAGAAAAGATACTTATGTGAACAAAAATAGTTGTAGCAATTCCTCTTCTACTGGCCAAGAATTGGAATTTGAGAAGATGCCCATCAGTCCAGGAATGACTGAACAAGATACAATATATGATTATAATGTAATACTATTGTGCTATGAGAAAATGATGAGCTTTCAGAAAAACATGGGAAGATTTATGACCAAATACAAAGTGAAGTGCTCAGAACCAGGAGAATATTGTACACAGTAAAAGCAATAGAATTGTTTACATACTATTCTTTCCTTTCTTCTTTTATTTTTATTTTTTTGCTTTTTGGAGGGCAGTTGGGGTTAAGTGACTTGCCCAAGGTCACACGGCTAGTTTTTTGTGTTAAGTGTCTGAGGCCGGATTTGAACTCAGGTACTCCTGACTCCAGGGCTGGTGCTCTATTCACTGCGCCACCTAGCCACCACCCTTTCTTCTTTTAAAAAAAAAAATTTAATTATTTATTTATTTGTTTGTTTGTTTATTTATTTATTTATATTAGATTTATTTTGAGTTTTCAACATTCTTTTCCACAAGATTTTGAGTTACAAATTTTCTCCCCCTTTCCCCTATCCCCCACCCCAAGATAGTGAGCCTACTGAGTACCCCTTCCCCCAATCTGCTCTCTCCTATATGCTCCTCAATCCCCCCTCTAACTTTCTAGTAGGTTAAGATGGATTTCTAGGAGGGGCAGAACCAATATGGTGACGTAGAAGCAGCAAGGCTGTGCAGCCCCCACGCAACCACCCTAAACATCCATAAAATATGACCCCAGACAAAGTCTAGGATTCTCAGACTCACAAAAATACAGAAAACACATCTCTCGCTGAAGGCAGCTTGCCAGCAGGGGTTCATTGCGGCAGGCCGGGAGTGGAGGCTGGCCCAGCCTGAAGCCGAGACAGTGGCCAGGCCCAGGGCGGTAGGAAG
>JAQQSW010021725.1:0-10606 GCA_028646575.1 Pseudocheirus occidentalis
TCCCACTGGCAAATTTGGCTTTTAAGGCATTTTTCTCCTCATTGGCTTTTTGGGCCTCTTTTGCCATTTGAGTTAATCCATTTTTAAGGTGTTATTTTCTTCAGTCAGGTTGTTGACTCTCTTTTCATGATTTTCTTTCATCATTCTCATTTCTCTTCCCAATTTTCCTCCACTTCTCTTATTTGGTTTTCAAAATCCTTCTTAGGCTCCTCTATGGCCTGTAACCAATTTACATTTTTCTTGGAAGCTTTTGGTGCAGGAGTTCTGACTGTGTTGCCTTCCTCCTGTTCCATGCTTTGATCCTTTTTGTCCCCCAAAAAGGAATCTAAAGTTGGATTGCTGTTCTTGTTTTGTTTCCTTTGCCTGTTCATTTTTCCAGTCAATTACTTGACTTTTGGGCTCAGTAGAACTCTGTTTTCAGAAGGGAAAACTTTGTCCCAAATTGCTGGGGTTTTCACAGCTGCTGGAACTAGTAGGAGCTGCCATCTCTACAGCCCCCACCAGCTTTGGCTCACTGGTCACACACCTCAGGACCACCACCCAAGACCACAATCCTGATCCAGGATGGTTAAGGCAAGACCACTTAGCCTCTGAATGGTCCCTTGGCCCCCCTGCAATCTGCAGGCCAGGAGCTCTGAAGCAGCCACATGGAGGCAGCTGCAGAGATACTGCTTCCACTGCTTCTGGCTCTGGGGGCAGATAGCTGAACCCACTCCTCTCCCCCAAATTTAGCTAAGTTCCACTGACCTTTCACTTTGTCTTTAGCATTTATGGGTTGATAATTCTGAAAACTGCCACAGCTGTCAGTGATCCACTCTCCGGAAAGCTCCAGCCACGGCTTGTCCTGGCCGCCCTGGGGCTAACACTGTGGTTTCATGTGAGGCCGGCCTCAGCTCCTAGTGTGCTGCAATGAACCTTTCCCATCCACCTGCTGGGCTGCCTTCAGCAATAGCTTTGTTTCTCTGTCATTTTGTGGGTTCTGGAGCTCTAAAATTTGTTTAGAATCATATTTTATAGGTATTTGAGGTGGTTATGTGGGGAGCTCACAGAGTTCTCCTGCTTTTATGCCGCCATCTTGTCTCTACCCCCTGCTGGAACTCTTTCATCTCCTGGATAAGTTGGTGTACACACCCTGACATCCCTGTTCTGGCACCCTCATTGGTCATTCAGTAGCTTCTGGAAAAACATAAGCACAGCCTTGCCCCCACCTTAGTAAAGGGTCAGGCCCTTCCCATTTGTCTATTTGGGGATTTCTCCACATTACCTTCATTTGGGGAGTATGCACCTTTTCAAATTGTTTTTCTGTTGGTGTATATTCATTATTAGTGGTTTTTTTTTTAAATTTAGGGTGCATAAAGCAGTAGCTAGTTGCCTTTGTGGCATATCAGTCCAAGTTTCCCCTTTTTATTTTTGTAAATAGATTTTAATATCCTTATTCCATCTCTCAAGTATAGCTTGACCAATGGGATTATAAGGGTTGCCTGTGATTAATTTTATTTGAAAATGATCACAGAAAGATTGAAATGATTTGCTAGTGTAGGCAGGGGCATTATTGGTTTTCAATTGTGTTGGAACACCTATAGAAGCAAAAGACTGTAACATGTGGTAAATTGCATTTTTACTGCTTCCCCTATCTGGAGAGAAGCAACGGTAAAAGAAGAAAAAGTATCTATTGTAACATGTATATATGGTAAGTTACCAAAGGGAGGATAATGAGTCACATCCATCAGCCAAATATAGTTAAATTTTATTCCAAATGGGTTAATGGTGATTACTGGAGGATTTGTATAAATAAGGGAAGTTTTTAATGAACTGTCTAGCTTGTTCCCTAGAAATATGGAATTGTTTACATAGAGTATGTGCATTTTGATGAAAATAAGAGTGAGATAATGTAGCTCTGTGAATATCTGGGGGAAAAAAGAGTTGGAAAAATTTGAACTTTTTGATCAATAGTCATGTTATTTTGGGAAAGAGGCCCAGGAAGTGAAGAATGAACTCTAATATAAGTTACACACACACACACACACACACACACACACACACACACGTATATATATGTTACAACCTCTGTCTTATGAGGGTTTGTAATTTTTTAAAAAGGTTAAAAAGATCTGTATTGTGTGTGTTGAAGATTAACAGTATCAACATGTTGGCATACACTGAATATTTTTTATCTGACACAATATTAAAGGGAGAAGAAGAAAATCATTTAACAATAACATGATAGCTGAAAGCTGCATTTTGAGCAGAAGTGAGTATTAATAATTTTATAATATTTAGAATCAGTGTAGTAGGCTATATTTTTAGTTCTGAGATTTATAAATGATCACCAAACGTTTATGAAGAAAATGAGTTGAAAACTTTTAACATGATAGCTCTGTTTTTTACCTTAAAGCAAAAACAAACTTTTTTTTTTTGCTTTTTGGAGGGCAGTTGGGGTTAAGTGACTTGCCCAAGGTCACCCGGCTAGTTTTTGTGTTAAGTGTCTGAGGCCGGATTTGAACTCAGGTCCTCCTGACTCCAGGGCTGGTGCTCTATTCACTGTGCCACCTAGCCGCCCCAAAAACAAACTTTTAAAATTGAGATTTATTAAAACGAAGTTTGTGTAAAATGTCCTTAAGTAACATGTACTCTCAAAGTATTATTAACAAATTACATTTCTAGTTAATTGCAGAATTTCTTAAATATCACAAAGTTTTTTAGTCAAAAAGGGTATAGTAATTGAATCTTTTGAAAACTATTAGTTTTGGAATCTCTATAGACAATGGGACCATTTTAAGGTGAGCCTTAAGTAGTTTGTATAAATTTCTGTACATGTTCTAATTCTTGGTGAAAAATAATGTTAGATTTCCCAGTAAGCTAACACAAAAGAGTTCATATCCTTCACTGATTACTTGCTCTGATCATATAAATTTGTTACAGGAAGGAAAAAAGTAGGAATACATAAATTAAATATAGTCTTAAATGCCTTTTATTTTGAACAGCAATTTTTACCAATCACGCCTTAGAGTCAATTACAGTTAACTTTATTCTCATGGAGCTGTAATAAACAATAAAGATTTACTAGGACTCCAATACATAAGGGATTTCATTTAATATTTTTTCTTTCTCAAATTTTAACTTGTCCTGGTATAAAAGCCAATTGTTAGAAATCCTTTTTACTATTTTGCAACTTCTTAGCAAGTTAGGTTCATTATTTAGGAACTACATAACTAAAACAAGTTCCTTTCCCAGACTGATGACCTTGCCTATAGAGATGGTTTCCAGGGGCCTTGGCAGTGTTATAAAATAAGGAGAATTGGCATGGACTTTAGGGAGGAGCTGATAGTGATGCCCCTGTCTTTCCAACTGTCACACATGGAGGAGGAATGTTCTGAATGGGCAGAATTTATCTGAATAAAATTTTCACCCAGTCTCCTCCTTTCCACATACAGTAATCAATGAACAATTTCAGGTTTTACATTAAAATAGTACCAGTAACAGTATCATAAACAATCATGATGTTCTTAAATTTGAACTTTGAAATCAAAATCAATTAATTACCAATCTGATGACCTTAATTCAGCTTCATGTGCTTTCAAATTGTTTTACACAGACTAAAACTTTCTTGGTGCCACACAGCCAATCAACTTATTACTAGAAATCAATTACATTCTGGAATCTCACATAGATGGTGAATATGGTAACCCATAAACCTTCAAATTAACATAAATACATCCTTAGATGAAGCAAACTTGAAAACCACATCTCTATGTTTTTTTCTTTTTTCTTTTCAAGGTTTTTCATTTTCTCAATAAGAATTCTACAAAATGCATTTCCAGTTCACTTTGCACAGAGAATCATTTATTTCATCATTAATAATGTGGAAGCTACAACTTTAAATCACTGTATATTTCCAGAATAGCTAAAAATTTAAATGAACAATCAACTACCCCAGTAAATATCAGCAGTATCATTACTACCTGTTTGTAACCCAAATATAACAGCTTTAAATTATCAGATTTATAACATAAAAAATCTAATTCACATGCAACACAATCCGGATTTTAAAATTGCTACAATTTCCTCTTTAACTACTATTTATAGGTGTAAATACCTGGTTTTCTAAATGGTAGATATAAACATTTTAAGACAGGGTTTAGCAAAACCAATAAAGTGATATAACTGTTTTTACATAAATGTATTCCATAAATGTTTATATTTTTGTTTCAACGAAATTTAGATTAAAATTTTGTTTTATCTAACACCATTTCTGGCTAATAATGATTACTCAATTTTTACTACATAATAGAATTTTACTACAATTTAGCAAGACCATAATAACACAATGACATTATGACATTAATTGCATTTCCAAATGATCACATACAAAAATTATTGATAGAAAATTGGGCTTATCAAGTACAGAGACTTTTCTCCTCTCCTCACAGCTGCAGAGCCTGATTATGGATTCAGGGATTTGAAAGGAGAGGTTTATCTGCTTGCCTACAGGTGTGGGCTTCAGGGTGCCCCCCCCCCCAGAGCCATTGCTATTGGGATCCTTGATATAATTAATATGACTCCTCCCTTTTGCCAGATTGGGGAGGGTAACTCAAATTCCCTATTATTCTTCAGCACTCTCTCTTTTAATCTAATCTGGGACGAGAGGCTTTAATAAATTTTTGTAAAAGTTTTCAGCTGTTTTAACTTTTACTTCAGTAAACTTTATTTCTATGTTTATTCCTTTAAAATGTCTTTTTGAAAGTGAGAGCTTTTAACTTGCCAGTCACAGTGTGTGGGGACTCTGGACAAAGATCCAGTAGCACTATATTCCTTCTTCCCTCTACTGAGGAGCTTAAAGCTTCACTTCTGAGGTGTTTCTTTTTCAGATCTTTGTATTTTCCCAATTTGCCTTAGTGCCAAATAGTATAATAAATTCTGATTTATCTTTAGCATCAAAATAGGAGTGATACTTTTCACTTTTCACAATTCCAAAAATAACCAGAATGAATTCAATTAATTTTCCGTTGCATTCTGATACACAAAACTTTTCTCTTTTAGGTGAGGCAGGGAATGGTTAAATGCTCATCCATTTGCCTCTTTGATCTGAGGGGAAAAAAAATTCTTTTTTATTTCTTATCACTTTCTCCACACTCAAACTTGGCCAGAGCTGGAATGGAGAGAAAGAGATTTTCAAACCTTTTAAAAATCTTAAAACTTTTGTTGACACTTTTCAATGATTTTTTGAATGTCAAGAAAGAGTTGTTTATTTTTCAACAACTTCCCCAAAATTTCCAAACTTTTACTCTCAAAACCTCTAGTCACAAATAGTTTATACCTTTCTTAAACTTCCTACCCATGCTCCTCTCTTTGCTACAAGCTTAAACTTTCTTGCCTTTCCTTCTGTCTACCCATCCTTCTGCTGGACTTTGATTAAAGCCCCTTTAAAAGCACATATACCATATTTCTTTCTATTTCTGACCTGATACTTCTCCTACACTTTTCAACTTGCCATTACTATCATATAACCTATATGATATAATACTTTTTCCCTCTCGTTCTCTCTCCTCTCCAGCCAGTCATTTGTGTTCTGGCAGGAAATAAAGGAGAGGGAGAGGGAAAGAGATAACAACATTGCAAGGAAAATCCAGTTGCATTATAAATCTTATAGAATGACAAATTATTCACATTTATTCTCACAAAGACACATAAGCAAAGCAGATAGACACAGAAAATGATGGGAAGAGTGCACACACAGAAAATTGTTAGAGATCCATTGCAAAAATTAGGCATTTGTTTGGCCCTCCAGCTGGTAAGGGAGGCCAAGTAAGACTTACTTTGAAATTTTCTTTTTTTCTGTTTCTATAGTTTCGGACTGTGGAGAGACAACTGCACCACACTTATTTGAGATATCTTTGGTACTTTCATTTCTAATAAACATATCTTTAATATATTTCATAGAAAAAAGGCAGAAATGGGGAAATGCTGGGGTCCCTCTTCTTTTAATCTTTCACTCATCTGTCTCCCTACTGTCTCCCATTTTACTAAATCTACTGTACTATCCTTTGGAAACCAGGGGCAACCATATTCCACACATATTAAAACTCCAGCTGTTCCTTCACAACAGTAAACCCCCTTTTTTTCACTACTTTCTTTAACATCTGAAGATATTGTTCCTGATCTTTGAACTGTACCCCATGCATTTGACCCACAGTGATGGAAAGTTTTTGACAATCCCCAAGGTAAGCCAAGTCAAGGAAAAATCTGAACTTCCACCCTCCCTTCATTGTCTTTGTTGGAGTGCTCCTTTGATTGTGATCATCTTCCTCCTTGAGCCCCACACTGGGCACCAATTGCCAGCAACTGAAGTTGTAGGACGTGAACAAAAGAGTCAGGCTAGGTGAGCATGATGAAATCAATGCCAGTTTATTGATATTCCTCTTGAGTATATAGAGTACTTGCTTACAGGTTTAAAGAATGTCTTGTTTTCTGCTCCAATGTACTTTCCCAAGAACAACTTTTTCAGAACAGGCTGCCTTGTAATTGCTTCCTTTCTGCCTCCAGTTTATCTCTGAGGACAAGATAAACTTTTTGCTCCATTGGTTTTACATAATTATTTGAGGGAAAAGTTTCAGGCTGTTTATCAGAGGGGAGCTTGCTCCCTCCTACATCTGAGTTAGGTGTCTCAGTTTCCTCAGACCTTAATGCTCCAAGATATTTCAAACATGGCCTTCCACAGTGGAGAGCCTAAAAAGCTATAAAAGTCCCATTTATACCTTAAAGAGCTGAAGCTTCAGTTTCCATAGTGCACAGTTAAATTTCTTTTCCTCTTCGTCTGGCCAATCACTTTTTAATCCTCAGTTTTACAGATATGTATGGTGGCTAAGAGTCTTACTGGGATCTCAAGGAATCCAAGCTAGGAAACTCCCACAACAGCACTTATAACTGTGGGTTTGAAGGCTGAATCATCATAGGAATGACTACTATTTCCAGTTTAAAGAGGGAGTCTGTGAGCCCACAGTCTTAAAACTCACAAGTCCCCACCAGTGAGCTATCCCTCAGTAGTCGGCCAGTAGACAAAATTAGCTCAAAGCAAAGGCATTTATGAATTTAGTAAGAAAAGCAGTAACAAAAAATACCCCCACATAAATCTGAGGTACGCTCTCAAATACTCTCATCAGTGAGGAGAGGGGGCAGAAACTTAAGGTATATTAGTAATAAGGTACACATGTATCAAACTTAGGCTTCTAAAACTGCAGGGTCCTGAAGTCCTTTCTCTTCTTATGGCATCCTTATGCTGCTTCCCTCTTGGTGAAGTATCTGCCCAGTGGGCTACTTAGCTGGGTTCCCTGGGTCTGCTTCTCTCCACAACTCCAAGGGTGACTGATAAGGCTAACTCTCTTTTGAATCCATGTTTATAGTTTTCCCCTCTTTCAGCAAAGGTTTTGTTCCTTGAGCCCTTGAGTTGAACACTTCTTCTCTGTGTCTTGGTCTAACAAGAGACTATGTGTCTTTACTCCCTGCCCAACTATCCTTCAGTGACATACATCTCCTACTGGGCAAAGAGCTCTACTGCCCAATGCCATGACCAGTGGAATGGGGGTAAAAGAAAATCCCCTCTCCCACCACTGCTACGCTCCTATAGGGTTACAGGAGGTCCTACTCCACAAAGATGCTGTCTTTCTCAAAAGCCTAGAACTCTTGGACTGGTTGACTATTAAAGGCTCAGTAGACAGAGCTTTTAAAAGGAGAGAAGGGGGGGTTCATTTTGAGAAGAGTTGTATGATTTGACCTGATGAGATTCTGGGAAGCCATTGAGCCCCCTGGCTTTGAAAAACCCAGATGTTGGTGCTTCTCTCTCTGGTAACTTGAATAGATTCCTGTGATTCCTTCTTTTATCTTTTGGAACACTAATGAACATCAGACTCCAGTGTCCATACCTAGAATGGAAAAGAAAGGATGAAAATATCAAGAAGACTCCATTTCTCAGGGACCATGTAACCTCTGAGGGGAAAGGCCCTAAGAGTATCCTCCTCACTTCATTATCCTTTTGCCTGCCACTGTCACACCACCAGAATACAGCTGAAGACAATGAGGGAAAAGTAGCAAAGAGAACTTCAGAACTGAAAGACCTTTCTGAATACCTCTAAGTTCAAAGAAATTTCCTTTCATTATATTAGCAAACCAGAACTATTTACAGAATATGCAACCATGTTATAGTATCCCCAGGATGAGATTGATTTTAAAAAGGGAATTCTACAAAATGTTTGAAGACCACTTAATCCAATACTATGTAAACTATGATAAAAATAAGTTTAAAGCAATAATGGAATGAATAAAAACATTTAAAATGAAAAAAAAATAAAAGGAGAGAAGGGGAATTCTTTTCCTAGTCAATGGCCAAGCTTCTCTTACACTTCAATCAGAGAAAAGGGATGCAAAAGGAGAATAGGCATTAGACTTCATTAGACCATTAAAACCTCACTCATCTTCTGTATTTAATTAGCCAGGAGGGGTATAAATCCTCTCTCCCTCCCCTCCCCAGCCCCACTGCACGTGAAGGATACTCCAAGACACAGCAGGTCATGGTAGCACCTTACAGGTGCTTGAGCAGGCTGCCTCCAGATGGCCTCCATCACTGAAGGTGCTCAAGTACAAGCTAAGAGACCACATGTGGGGGTTGCTAAAGAAGGAATTTCTGCTCTGGGACAGCTTGAAATCAGTGCTCTCTGAAGTCTTTTCTAAACTGAATGCTGCAGTTTCTACAGTAGGTGTGTTAGTGATAGTTGCTCATCAATCCTTCAACTAGAATCCTGGCCTGATAGAGAAGCTCCCCACACAACCCCCTTCCCTCCCACAGATCCACAGTGTTCCTTTGGGCTCAATATTCCTCAATTCCAAGTCCCATTTCCCTACTCAGCTTGCCTGAAAGTCAGGTTTTTGCAGTTACTTGAACACTTACAAGAAATTCCTCTTCTAACTAAGAAGAAAAATGAAGATAAGGTGCTTTCAGGCTCTAAACTAGCATGACAGTCATAGAACGTGGGACCTAGAACCTGGATTCAAATCTTGCTATTTAATAGCTGTGGAACTATGGTGCCCAGAGCCTCAGTTTCTCTATCTGTAACACGGTAGTTCTCAGGAAGCTCTAATCAGAGCATGTTTGTGATATGCCTTATAAATGTTGACTGTTACCCACCCAAAGAGGTGACGGTTTGGTTTCTCTTCCAGGTGAGAGGCAGCGTTGGAATGAATGAATATTGTGAGCGCCGTCTTCTCCATTTTTGGAATATTAATTCTTATCATTGACCTGATAAAACAATTTAGGGTGAGTGTCTATTCCAGCGTCTTCTAAAGAGGAGTCCCTCAGGATAAGCCCCAGGGGTCTGTGATCAGTCAGTCAAAGGGCGGAACACGGGTCACACTCCACTGCCCCTTGCGCTCACTGTGGATGTGCTCGCCAGGCTCTGTTCCAGACTCTCTTCTCGTGTTTCCGTACATGTCCACATTTGGTGACCTCATCATTTTCTCTGTGTTTAATTATTATCCCCATACAGGTGACTCCTTGATCTATATATCCAACCCTAACCAAAAACTACACCAATTGCTTATTGAATATTGTGAATTTGTGGTTCCCTCATATAATAATAACAACAAATAACATTTGTACAGCACTCACCATGGGCCAGATACTGTCTTAAGTGCTTTACGGTGATCTCATTTAGCCCTCACAACAACTTGGAGAGATAGGTCTATTATTATCCCCATTTTACAGATGAGGAAAGGAGGCAAACAGAGGTTAAGGAACTTGCCTAGGCCCACCCATTTAGTAAGTATCTAAAGCCAGACTTCACCTCGCATCTTCCTGACTCCTGGCCTAGTGCTCTGTCTATAGCACCATGCAACTTCCCCTAAATTAACATGAATTTGTTAACATGTTGTTAAAAACAGAATTCATGACCTTTCACACAAAACCCAGTCCTCTTCCCAAAGTCCCAGTTTCTGTGGATGGCTCCTCCGTTCTTCCAAAATGCAGCTTTGCAACACTGGCATTGTCTGTGACGGCCTCCTCTCCTTGACCCCACATATCTAACTCATTACCAGATCTCATCACAAAGAATTTCTTGACTCTCTCCCCTTCTGTCTAAGTCACAAAGGGACTACCCCAGTCCAGGCCATCATCCTCTTGTCTGAGTGCATCCTGTGCACTCCGGTGCTTCCTAATCCATGTCCCTGCCTCAAACACCCACCCATACAAAACCACTAAAGAGACTTTCCCTAAACTGCAGGTCTTACTGCGTCAAGCACCTACCCAATAAGCTGCAGCAATTCCCTGCTGACTCAGGACTCAAATACTATTTCACCTTCTGTAATGGCAATCAATTTGTTGGATACTTAGGGCTAAGTAGATTAGATACTTAGGGCTAAGTAGATCATATACTTAGGGTTAAGTAGATCCTAGTAACTTAGGGCTAAGTATAGAACTCTGCCCATTGGTGAAAAGGTGTGAATTCCCATTGACTTGGAAGAAGGCCAGTGCTTATAAGGAAGAATTTTACAGAGACAGGACAGATTTTGGATTTGGCTCCTCCAGGAAGCTGACTGAAGACATGAACAGGATGGGACT
>JAQQSW010021726.1:0-10606 GCA_028646575.1 Pseudocheirus occidentalis
GGTTATTCCTCCTCGGAGGCCGGTGCCTGGGACGCTGGGCTACCGAAGACTTGGTACGCCAATGCGGTAAGTAAAGAGGGCAGGGCTGACCCTTTATAGTCCCTTAAACCCCAAGTAGCCCGCAACATGGCACCAATCTCTTTATAACACAGAGCAGAACAGCTCCTGGCTAGCTAGTATTCTCAGGCTTCCTTCTCTTTTTTTTGAAACATATTTCCTGTTCACCAGGACTTACGTCTTGATTAGAGAATTCATTGTTTGGCAGAAATTGCTCAATTTAATAGGAATTATTTAATTTATCATAGCTAGGCCTACTCAACAGTTGCTCTAGTATCTACTCTCCCAACAACTACTAATGACTTTTTTTTAGTCAGAATTTATTTATTTTTAGTTTTTAACATTCATTTGGACAAGATTTTGAGTTCCAAATTTTCTCCCCATCTTATCCCTACCTCGCATCCCAAGATGGCATGTATTCTGATTAGATTGCCCCTTCCCCCAGTCTGCCCTCCCTTCTATCATGCCCCTCCATGTTATCCAATACCCCTTTGCTTTCTTATAAGGCAAGATAGACTTCTATACCCCATTGCATGTATATCTTATCACCCAGTTGCTTATAAAAACAGTTATTTTGACATTTGTTTTTAAAAACTTTGAGTTCCATATTCTTTCCCTTTATCCCTCCATAGCCACCCCCATTGAGAAAGCAAGCAATTCAATATAGGTTATACGTGTATAATTATATAAAACTTTTTCATGATAGCCATATTGTGAAACTGTATTTTCCTCAATCTTATCCTACTCCCAACTTATTCTATTTTCTCCTTTGATGCTGTCACTTTTCAAAAATGTTTCCTTAGGACTACCCCCTCCCCAAATCTGCCCTCCCTTTTAACATCTCCTCCTCTTATAACCTCTTCCCCCTACTTTGCTGTAGGGTAAACTCAGTTTAGTGTGTATGTTATTACCTTCTTAAGCCTAATTCAGTGACACTAAGGTTGACTTATTCCTTTTCACCTTCCTGCTCTTTCAATTCAGTTTTTTCTTGCCTCTTTTATGTGACGTATTTTACCCTAATCTGTTTCTACCTTTCTGCTTCTCCCAATATATTCTTCTCTCACCCCTTAATTTTAATTTTTAGATATTTGTATATACATGTATATAAATATACATATAAAATATATGTATATTTTAACATTTGATTTTATAAGTTTAAATTTTGATTCTTTCCCTACCTCCCTCATCACCTATTCCCACTGGAGAGACAAGCAATTCAATACAGGTTGTACATGTGTAGTTATGTAGAACATCTACACAATGGACATACTGTGTAAGACTGACTATATTTCCTTCCTTCATATCCCACCCCCCACCACTTTTTCTATTCTCTACTTTGTCCTTGTCCCTTTACAGAAGTATGTGCTTCTAACAATCCTCCACCACCCTGCCCTCCCCTCTGTCATCCCCCACCTCTCATCCCCATCCTCCATACTCCTGTGTGAAAAGAAATGCAGTTTAGAGTTTATATCATTCCTTCCCTAAGCTAAAATCAATGAAAGTGATGTTCACCCATTCCCTTTTGCCTTCCCATTCTTCCCCTCCATTGTAACAGTTATCCCTCGCCTCTTCTAAATGAGATGATTAACCCTATTCTGTCTTTCCCTGTTTCTCTCCTTTTATTCCTCTCTCACCTCTCAGTTTCACCTTCTAAAATATCATCCCTTCCTATTCAATTGATCCTCTGCCCTCTGTCTATGTACACATATACACACACTCACATATGTATTCATATGCATATATACCCTCCTATACAGACCTATGTGTATATATATATATATACATATATATATGTGTGTGTGTGTGTGTGTGTGTGTGTGTGTGTGTACATTTATATTCCTTTCACCTATCTTCATGCTGAGAAAAGTTTCATAAATTATCATTTTTTCATGTTGGCAAGTAAATACTTCAGCTTTGATAAGTTCCTTATGATTTCTTTTCCATGTTTACCTTCTCATGCTTCTTGTATTTGAATGTCAAGTTTTCATTCAGTTCTGGTTTTTTCCTCAAGAATGCTTTAAAGTCCTCCACCTCATGGAATGACCATATTTTCCCCTGGTACATTATACTCAATTTTTCTGCGTAGGTGATTCTTGGTTTTAATCCTAGCTCCCTGGATCTCCTGAATATCACATTCCAGGCCCTTTGGTCCCTTAATATAGAAGCTGCTAGATCCTGGGTTATCATGATCATATTTCCACAGTATTCAAACTGTTTTTTCTTGGCAGCTTGTAATATTGTCTCCTTGATCTGAGAACTCCGGAACTTGGCTATAACATTCCTAGGAGTTTTCTTTTGGGGATTTTTTACAAGGGGTGATTGGTGAATTCTTTCAAGTTTTATTTGGCCCTCTGGTTTCAAAATATCAGGGTAATTTTATTTGGGAATTTCTTGAAGGATGATTTCTAGATTCTTTTTCTGATCATGACTTTCAGATAGTCCAATAATTTTTGAATTGTCTCCCCTGGATCTATTTTCCAGGTCAGTGTTTTTTTCAAGGAGATATTTCACATTGCCTTCTATTTTTTTCATTTATTTGGATCTGTTTAATAGTATCTTGATTTCTCATAGCCATTTGCTTCCATTTGTTCCATACTAATTCTGAGGGAATTACTCTCTTCAGTAAGCCTTTGAGATTCTTTTTCCAAACGAAATTCAACTTTTTAAGGCATTCTTTTCTTCTCCTCATTGGCTTTTTGGGGCTCTTTTGCCATTTGAGTTAGTCTATTTTTAAGGTGTTGTTTTTTTCAGTCAAGTTGTTGACTCTCTTTTCATGATTTTCTTGCACTGTTCATTTCTCTTCCCAATTTTTCCTCCATTTATTTGGTTTTCAAAATCCTTCTTAAACTCCTCTATGGCTTGTAACAAATATACATTTTTCTTGGAAGATTTTCGTGTGTGAGTTCTGACTGTTATGTTCCTCCTGTTCCATACTTTGATCCTTTTTTTCCCCCAAAAAAGGAATCTAAAGTTGGATTGCTAGGCTTGCTTTGCTTCCTTTGCCTTCTCATGTTGCCAGTCAATTACTTAACTTTTGGGCTCAGTAGAACTCTGCTTCCAGAGGGGAAAGCTTTGTTCAGAAATTGCTGGGGTTTTCACAGCTACCAGGGTTATTAGGAGACTGCCATCTCTGCAGCCCCCACCAGCTTTGGCTCACTGTTAATGTACCTCAGGACCACCACCCAAGACCATGATCTTGATCCTGGCAGCTTAAGGGAAGAACATTTTGCCTCTGAATGATCACTTGGCTCACCTGCAATCTGCAGGCCAAGAGCTCTTAAGCATTCATGTGGAGGCGGTCCCAGGGTGGCCACTTCTGCTGCTTTCTTACCCTGGGGGCAGATGGCCAGTCCCATTTTTCTCCTCCAGATTTAGCCAAGTTCCACTGACCTTTCACTTTGTCCTTGTTACTTATGCATTGATAATTCTGAGAACTACCACAGCTGCTGGTGATCCACTCTCCTGAAAGCTTCAGCTGAAGCTTGTCCTGGCTGCCCCAGCACCAAGCTATGGTTTTACACCAGCCTGGTTTCAGCTCCCAGTCTGCTGTGATGAGCCCTTCCTGTCCCATCTGCCAGGCTCCCTTCAGTTGGAGCTTTGTTTCTCTGTAATTTTTGTGGATTCTGGAACTCTAAAATTTGGTTAGAGTCGTATTTCATGGGTATTTGAGGTGGCTATTGCGGGGAGTTGCGGAGTTTTCCTGCTTCTACACTGCCATATTTGCTCCACCCCTACCTCAGATCTTTTCATCAACATGTGTGAAAGTCTTCTATTCCATTAAATATCCATTTTCCCTCCTGAAGTATTATACTCAGTTTTGCTGTGTAGGTAATTCTTAGTTTCAATCCTTTTCTATTTAGCTAATTCTACTTTTTAAAGCTTTCTTCTCTTCACTGGCTTTTTGGGCCTCTTTTGCCATTTTTCTTAGTCTATTTTTAAAAAAATAATCTTTTATTTATTTAATTTTAGTTTTCAACTTTAAATTCCACAAGATTTTGAGTTACAAATTTTTCTCCCTGTTTCTTCCCTACCCCCCTCACCAAAATAGCAAGCCTACTGAATACCCCTTCCCCAATCTGACCTCTGGAATATCATATTCCAAGCCCTCCTATCCCTCAATGTAGAAGCTGCTAGTTCTTGCATTACCCTTATTGTGTTTCCACAATACTTAAATTGTTTCTTCCTGACTGCTTGCAATATTTTATTCTTGACCTGGGAACTCTGGAATTTGGCTACAATATTCCTAGGAGTTTCCTTTTTGGGATCTTTATCAAGAGGTGATCAGTGGATTCTTTAAATGTCTATTTTTCCCCCTGGTTCTAGAATATCAGGGAAGTTTTCCTTTATAATCTCTTCAAAGACATAGTTTAGACTCTTTTTTTGATCAGATCCTTCAGGTAGTCCAACAATTTTAAAATTAACTCTCCTGGACCTGTTTTCCAGGAAAATCATTTTCCCAAAGAGATATTTCATATGTCTTCTATTTTTTCATTGTTTTGATTTTGTTTTATAATTTTTGATTTCTCATAAAGTCATTAGCTTTTATTTGCTCCATTCTAATTTTTAAGGAATAATTTTCTTCAGTGAGCTTCTGAATCTCCTTTTCTATTTAGCTAATTCTACTTTTTAAAGCTTTCTTCTCTTCACTGGCTTTTTGGGCCTCTTTTGCCATTTTAGTTAGTCTATTTTTTAAAAAATAATCTTTTATTTATTTAATTTTAGTTTTCAACTTTAAATTCCACAAGATTTTGAGTTACAAATTTTTCTCCCTGTTTCTTCTCTACCCCCCTCACCAAAATAGCAAGCCTACTGAATACCCCTTCCCCAGTCTGTTCTCTCTTATATCCTCCTCCAACTTACTGGTAAGGCAAGTTGGTTTTCTATACCCCAGTGCCTGTATGTCTTATTTCCTAGTTGCATGTTAAAATTTTTTTAACCTTTGTTTTTGAAACTCTTGAGTTCCAGAGTCTTTTCCTTCTTCCCTCATCACCTACCACCACAAAGAAGACAAGCAATTCAACATAGTTTGTACATATGTAGTTACACAAAACATTTCCATAGTAGTGACATTGTGAAAGAATAACTATATTTCCCTCCATCCTATCCTGCCTCCCCCACTTATTTTGTTTTCTACTTTGATCCCATCCCTTTTCAAAAGTGTTTGCTTCTAACTATCCACTCTCCCCATCTGCCCTCCCTTCTATCATTCCCCCTTTTATCCCTTTCCTCCCAGCTTTCCTGTAGGGTAAGATACCAAATTCAATGTATATGTTCTTCCCTCCTTCATCCAAATTCAATGAGAGCAAAGTTGACCCATTCTCTTTCACCTTCTTGCTCTTCCCCGCCATTGTAATAGTGTTCTCTTGCCTCTTTTATATGAGATAATTTACTCAAATCTATCTCTCCTTTTCTGCTCCCAATATATTCCTCTCTTACCTCTTAATTTTATTTTTTTAGATACCATCCCTTAATATTTAACTTATCCAGTTCCCTCTGTTTATGTGTACGTGTACACATATATGCACACACTCACATATATATTTACACACAAACTTTCCTATACATACATATATATGTCACATGCACACACGTATTTCCTTCAACTATCCTCATACTGAGAAAATTCTCATAAGTTATAATTATCATTTTTTCAATGTAGGAATATAAATAGTTCAACTTTAAGAAGTTCCTTATGATTTCTCTTTCCTCTTTACCTTTTCATGCTTTTAATGCTTCTTGTCTTTGAAATTCAAATTTTCTGTTCAGCTCTGGTTTTTTCATCAAGAATACTTGAAAGTACTATATTTCATTGATGGACCATATATTCACCTGAAGAATTATACTCAGTTTTGCTGAGTAGGTGATTCTTCGTTTTAATCCTAGCTCCTCTCACCTCTGGAATATAATATTCCAAGTCCTTTGATCCCTTAATGTAGAAGTTGCTAGTTCTTCTGTTATCCTGACTATGTTTCCATAATACTCAGATTGTTTCTTTCTGGGTGCTTATAATATTTTCTCCTTGACCTGGAAACTCTGGAATTTGGCTATGATATTCCTAGGAGTTTTCTTTTTGGGATCTTTTTCAAGAGATGCTGGGTGAATTCTTTCAAGTTCTAGAATATCAAGGCAATTCTCCTTGAGAATTTCTTGAAGGGTGATTTGTGGGCTGGTTTTTTTTTATCATGGCTTTCAGGTAGTCCCATAATTTTAAACTTACATCTCTTGGATATATTTTCCAGGTCAGTGGTTTTTCAAATGAGATATTTCACACTGACTTTTATTTTTTCATTTTTGGAACTGTTTTATAGTATCTTGATTTCTCACAAAGTGATTAGCTTCCATATGCTCCAATCTAATTTTGAAGGAATTATTTTCTTCAGTGAGTTTTTGAAATTTTTTTTCAATCTGACAAATTTGGCTTTTTAAAGCATTTTTCTTCTCGTTGGCTTTTTGGGCCTCTTTTGCCATTTGAGTTAGTCTATTTTTCAACATTATTTTCTTCTGTATTTTTCTGGGTTTCCTTTAGGAGGCTGCTGACTCATTTTTCATGATATTCTTGCATTGTTCTTATTTATCTTCCCAATTTTTACTCCACTTCACTTATTTGATTTTCAAAATCTTTCTTGAGCTCCTCCATGGCCTGTAACCAATTCACATTTTTCTTGGAGGCTTTTGATGCAGGAGTTTTGACTTCATTGACTTCTGGTTCTGTGTTTTGATCCTTTTTGTCTCCAAAAAAAGCTTCTATGGTCTGATTTTGCTTCCTCTGCTTGCTCATCTTGCCAGCCAATTACTTGACTTTAGAACTCTTTCCTGTGGTAAAACTCTGCTTTCAGCACTGAAAGAGGTATGTCCCAAATCACTAAGGTTTTCTCAACTCTTGTACAAGCTTTGAGGAGGGCACCTAGAGCCACCACAAGCTCTGGTACACTGGCCATATGCCCCAGGACCACCACTCAAAACTCTGTCCCAGGTCCAAGCAGGTCAAAGCAAGAGTGATTATCCTCTGAATGGTTTCTTTGTCCCCCTATGATCTTCAGACCAGGAGCTCTGGAGGCAGTTACATGGCAGCAGCTGCAGCCACCATACCTCTACCACTTCTTGCCCTGGGGGCAGGGGTTAGACAGTCCTCTTCTGTCACCCAGTTCCAAAAGAGTTCCCTACTGACCTTTTACTTTCTCTTTCACGTTTATGGGTTGAGAAGCCTGGAAACCACCACAGCTGCTGGTGATACATTCTCCTGAAGTCTGATCTGGCTGGCCTGGGCCGCTAGTCAGAATTGCTCAGGGTCTGGGCTCATGCAAGATGGTGTTCAGTTCCTAGTCTGGTGTGAGAGACACCTTTTCTTGGCCTTCCATGCTGCCTTCAGCAGGAGATTTGTTTCTCTCTACCACTTTGTGGGTTCTGTAGCTCTAACATTTGTTTAGAGTCATATTTTACAGGTACTGGAGGTGATTGGTGCAGGAGCTGAAGCATCTATTTACTCTTCTATCTTGGCTTCGCCCCTGGTTAGTCTATTTTTAAGGTGTTATTTTCTTCAGTATTTTGGGGTCTCTTTCAGCAAAATTTTGACTCATTTTTCATGATTTTTTCACACCACTCTCATTTCTCATTCCACTTTTTCTTCCACTTGTTTTACTTGATATTCAAAATCCTTTTTGAGCCCCTTCATGGCCTGCAACCACTTCATGTTTTTCTTGGAGCCTTTTGATGTAGGAGCTTTGACTTTGTTGTCTTCTTCTGGTTGTAAGTTTTGATCTTCTTTGTCACCAAAGTAAGATCCTATAGTCTGATTTTTTAATATTGTTTGCTCATATTCTCAACCAATTACTTGACTTTTGAGCTCTTTCCTGAGGTAGGACTCTGCTTTCAGAGTGGAGAGTGCTCTCTCCCAAATTTCAGGACTTTTGTGCAACTAGTCAGAGCTACTTGTAGGCACCTGTAAAATTTCGATTCTTCTAAGGTGGTGTCATCAAAGAAGAGGTGTGTACTCCTTTCCTGACCTGCGCTCTGGTCTTTTAGTGACCACAGGCACTCTTTTCTGCCTTGGAACTGTGCGGAGGACTCCTTCTCCATAGTCACCACAAGCTCTGCCATGCCAATGCTCATCCTCACCCCAGGACTGCCACCCAAGACTGTGACCCAAATCCAGGGAGGGCAAAGCAAAAGAATCCTGACTTGGCACCAGCAAAGAGATCCCTGTAATCACCCTCTGATCAATCATTTGATTCCTCCACCATCTGTGGGCCTGGAGCTCTGGAAGCAGTGTTGCCACCACTGCTGCCACCCCAGGACTAGGGCCAGACTACCTTCTACTCTCCCTCAGGTCCAACAGAGTTTCCCCACTGACTTTTTACTTTGTCTTTGGCCTTTGTGGGTCATAGCTGCCAGTGATTCAGTCCCCTGAGGCCTGCTCTGGCACGGTCTGTGCCGGCACAGGCCATGCTTGTCTGTGCTCTGCTCCCAGCCTGGTGTGATAGACACTTCCTGTCTGCCTCCCAGGCTTTCTCAGGTTGGAGATAGATTTTTCTCTGTCATTTTGTGGGTTTTGTAGCTGTAGAATTTGTTTAGAGTAATTTTTTACAGAAATTTAGAAGGATTTGGAGGAGATCTCAAACAAATCCCTGCTTTTACTCTGCCATCTTGGCTCTGCCCCTACTAATGATTCTTAAAGTCTGAAATTTCCCAGTTTCTCAATCTCTGAGTCCTCCACTTCTCATAGTGCAGAGGAATTGATAGGAAAGAGGAAGAACAGAAACAAGGGACAAGGCCTTAGTTTTCTTTTGATATAATGATGTATTGATAGGTGAGGAAGAACAATATATGCACAGAATATTAAATATAATCATATACACAGTAATTTTTAGGGGGAGGGATAGATTTCTTGGAGGAGGTGGTATATGAGCTGAACTTTAAGGAAGCTGCTGATACATCAAGGCAGAGATGTTGAAAACAAGAGCAATCCTGGGAGACATCCTATCCTAAGGTAAAAGGTGGGAAGTAAATGGTCCAATTGGACTGGAATCCAGAGAGAATGAAACAGAATGTGTCAGAAACCTAGAAACGCAGGTGAAAGCCAGATTGTAAAGTACTTTCAAAACCAAATGGACAAATTTGTATTTTATCTGGAGGCAAGAGGGAGCCGTTGGAGTTTCTGCAGCAACGTAGTGACATGGTAACATCTGTGCTTTGGGAATATCAGTTTGGCAGCTGTGTAGAAGATGGATTGGACAGAGGAATCAGGAGGCCTAATTAGGAAACTAGTCCATTATTCAGGGTGTGAGCATAGACATACTTGCATATTTCCGGAATGAATACTCTGATGAAATGTGCTATGCTAGGCAGTGGGTAGGGTGAGTCATGGTTAGTGGTCATGGAAATGAAGAGAAGGAAACAGGTGAGATTTATATTGTAGATATGGAATTGCCAAGATTTGATATGATTAGACAAGAGGTGATGGAAAGAAAAGAGTTGAAAATGTCAAAGGTAGAAAACCTTGGTGACTGAAAGGACTCTATGCCTTCCAAAGAAGTAGAGAAATTAGTAAGTCCTGACAGCAGTATTTAAAAACTATAGGAAAACGAAACAGATCTCTACTCGACATGAGGGAAAACTTTTTAATTCGAGATATATAGTAATGGAAAGGGGAGTCTGAAAAATCAATTAGTTCTTAATCACTGAGTCAGACATTTATAGTTGGAAGAGGCTTCAGTGATCATCTCTTTAACATTCTCATTTTACAGATAAGGAAATTGGGTCCCAAGAAGTTTAATGACTTATCCAAGTAACATAGGTTGTATGTGGTTTTTTTGTTTGTTTCTTCTCTTTTTTTGAATTTTTAATTTTAATTTATTTTCTTGATTACATCATTCATTTCCACAAGGTTTTGAGTTACAAATTTTCTCCCCTTTTTTCCCCTACCCACAAGCCCAAAACAGTGATCCCATTGTAAAGCCCCTCCCACAATCTGTTTTCTTTTATGTCCTCCTCCAACAACACTCTAACTTTCTAGTAGGGCAGGGAGAGTCTCCCTATCCCAGTCCCTGTATGTCTTATTTCCCAGTTGCATGTGGTTGACAATAATAATAATAATAATATATATATATATACACATACAAACACACACATATATACATACATATATAAGTTTGTTTGTTTGTTTTAACATTTTATTGTATAGCTTTAAATTCTAGATTCCTGCACTTCCTCCCTTGTCACCCACTCCCACTGGAAGGAGCAGCAATTCAATACAGGCTGTACATGTGTAATTATGCAGGACATCTCCATGCTTGACATATTGCGAGAGGCTGATTGTATGTCCCTCCTTCCTATCCTGTACTGCCCCCCCTGTTTTCTTCTCTACCCTGTCCCTGTCCCTTTACTGAGATGTGTACTTCCTGCAATCCTCCCCCCCCCCACCCCACCCTTCCCTCCATCATCCTCCCTCTCATCCCTACCTCCCCTACTCTCCTGTGTGGCAAGACACCCAGTTTAGAGTTTATGTCATTCCTTCCCTAAGCCCAATTTAATGAGAGTAAATGAAAGTAAA
>JAQQSW010021727.1:0-10606 GCA_028646575.1 Pseudocheirus occidentalis
AGTAACTTTAAATGGGGTTTCTCTTACTATCTCTTGCTGTTGGACTTCGTTGGAAATGTATAGGAATGCTGAGGATTTATGTAGGTTTATTCAGGTTTAGGAATTCTTAATACTCTTCCATAACATAATAAGGTTCAGAATCTCCCACCACTCAAACTATGGAGTTCCCTTCTCTTTGGCTGCCATCTCAGTCTGAAATGTTATGACACTGCCTTTCCAAAGCTGATTCCAGGAACAAAAGGTTCAGAAATTCTCCTTCATGTTAAGCTGACTAGAGCAAATGTAGTTCCCATGTATCTTTTCCCTAAGGCAGCACCTCTACTTGGGGACCAAGAGGTTATATTTTCTTTCTTCCTCCATTAACCTAGGTCTACTCTTAGATCTGATGCATTCTGGTCTGTCCTTTAAAAAGGAGAGTAAGAGAAAAGATTGAGTTCATGATAGAACTCTCTTTAACAGGTCTGACACACAGGAATGGCTCTATACATCCCCTCCCCAACCCAACATTTTGAGCCGATCAACTAATAATCAAGGGCTGAGAGACATTCTCCTTGGGCTGCTAAAGGACATGTTCATTCCTTTCATAGGGAAATTCACTGAAAGTCCCAAACAGAGACTTACTGCCTTGCAAGCTTATGAATTTGGATTGTTTGTCTCTCCAGTAGCTACTACAGCATCTCACATAATATAGGTGTTTGATAAAGGCTTGGTGAATTGAATTTACCAGTCTAAACCGTACTTGTTCTTTAGGATCCAAATCAAATCTCACTCATGTTGTTACAGGAGTCTTCCTGTCCCAGGAAGGGCAATTAATCAAGGAGAAGATGAACAGTAAGACAACAAACAAGGAAGGTTTACCATAGAGGACATAAAATGAATGCCAAGAAACTGATGTTAATAATAATTGGAGCCCACATTTATGCATGGCTTTAAAGCATTCAAAGCATTTTATATTTATGACCTAATTTGATTTCACAACAATTCTGTGAAATCAGTAATACAAGTATTATTACTTTCATTTTAAGGATGAAGAATTGGAGCTTCAGAAAAGGAGACAAAGTCACATGACCAGTAAGTGCTGGAGATGGGACTCAGGCGTAGTTCTCCATGAATGCTTCTAGAGCCAAGGCAAGGGGGTGCTCTGTTTGAAGGAGGGAGGTCTCGCCTTTGAATATTAGTGAACTAGATCTGTTCAACAGTGAAATGAAATGCCAAAAGACTGAATGACCACTACGTCTCCAGAGGTTGAACAAACCTTTGTGGGGGATATTGTAGAAGCAATTCCTATTCAGGGAGAGATTGAACTCGATTCTCTCAGATGACAATTCTAGTTTTAGGGTTATGATTCTCACTTCTCCATCTGCCAGCAAAGTGTCATGCTTCCTCTCTGCAGCATGTAGAACACTACCATTCCAATAGTTCTCCATCAGCTTATGCAGCCTCAAGGGTATTGGAGGAGAGAGAGGGTAATAGAAGACAGAAAGGAAGCAGGATTGCAAGCCATCAGAGGTCAGAAGAGGAGAGGGAGGGAACAGCTATCCATCTCTCCTAGCGTGAATGAAGTTGTGGTCTCTCCTGCAGCTAACTTGCCACCTACTCTGCCCCGCCTCTCAACCAAATTAATCTAGCTAGATTCATTGTTATGGTACTGTCTCCCAGACTTCTTTTTCTAAACTGGAGATGTATTTCTCCTCTTTGAAATATAGTAGCAACAACAACAACAAAAAGAAATATGGTAGCAACAAGCCATAGTACCAGCAACCCAGCTCTCTGAAGAGTACAGTGGGAGAGGGAGGGGAGAGAAGAGTAGAGATGCTGGAGTTCAGCTAAAGTTTCATACCTGTCTGAAATATGCTCAGCCACTGAACAAATTCAATACAGCGGTCTGTCTTCATAAGACGTCTTCCTTATTAATAATGTAAGCATGATGGAGGCCGCTATTGATCTTCGATACCTGACTCCTACCTCTCTATGAATAAAAAATGTAGTAAGATCTCAGAAATAGGCAAAAGACCACCGCCCGGGCCTAAATGACAGGGATAAATGACTACATGTTGCACCAGATTGAAAAATGCTAATGGATGGCTGCCCAAAGTGGTTTGCTCAGAAACTCACTCAGAGCAATACCAACTCAGGGCTGTTGGGGAAATGTCAGCAGGCAAGTACTGACTGCAGCACCATGTTGACCCTCTCAGGAGAGTGCCTGATAAGTCACTATCATAGGCATGACAGTGATCAACGTCCAATGCTTAGGAATGGTAAAAACCTCTCTCTTCAACTGCATATTGAAATAAAGTTTATATCTCACCTATTTCCAGGAAGGATTGGAAGCAATTTACAGAATTAACCACAATGCAAAACAAGGCAATTAAAAAGAAGAACAATACAAAAATCAATTTAGAAGAGCCTAGGAATGGATGTTACCAGGCACCTGTGATGTTACTGTGTAATTGGACAATGACTTTAGCTCTGAGTTTCCTGGCAACCAAGGCAAGAAAGAAAACACATCATATGATATATTTCTTGTCTAAGAAATCCCTCTCTTTGACAGAATTCTTTTCAGGGGGTTGTGGTGGTCTGACATTTTCAAGTAAGTAGGAACAAGACAATGTTTCTATTTTGTGGTCATGAATTGTTTTGTAAATATAGCAATTATATTTTATTCACAGACACAGACACACACATATATGTATATGCATATATATTTAGTTTTGATATTTCCTTCCTCCTGCCTCTGGTAGAACTGGGATCAAGCACAGACAGATGAAAGGTTTTACTGAGACAGTAAGTGATTGCAGTCTCTGGCTATAGTTAAAAAATTGCATGCAATGACCCTTGCCTCAATGGTATTACTGTCAGCTAAGCCCAGGCAGGAAATGGAGAACCAGGCAAGGATCTCTACGGTACAGAGATTCAGAGGAGAGAACTTTATCCAGAGAGGAGAAGTTCACGTGGAGAGCATCACAGAAAACTCAAACTTTAGAAAGGAGTATCTACCTTACCAGTGTAGGGCATAGATAAAAGAATCAATTTTGTCATCAAGGACTGAGCTGAGAAAAATTCAACCAGTGAAATATATTTCAGGAAGATGTGCCAAAACAGAAGATGAATTGATGGAGAAAATGAGGGAGTCAGATCACAGACACTCTGAGGGGAACAATGAAGTGACATAAGGCATGAAACGCAAAAGAGAAGATAGCTTTGGCATCTGGATAGATAAGAATATCACCTGAGGAGGGTATAGAAAGAAACTTTCCTAGAATAAGTATTGTGGGTTGAGAGTGAAGTATCCTGGGAAGTAATGTCCGTTTAAGTCCCCAACTCTGCTGCTCAAAACAGAAAGCTAAAATAAAATCCAGATATCTGAGAAGCAGCCACCTGTTCAACCAAATCCATAATAAGAGGGTTAGAGCTTAACTGACAATAAGACCAGATAGGGGACCAGGCAGGAGACAATCCAAGAAAAGTGTGGCTTCTATCTTAGAGTTGGAGTTTAGGATGAGCATTAAACCATAAGAAATCTTCAATATGTAAGACTTTTCTGCTTATCCTTTGTTTTAGTTGCTGACCTTCTCCCAACCACCATATTTGTCTTCCAATGATTTGTAGTATGTTCTCAATTAGCTAGGCTGGGGCTATGATTTCATACCTGAAGAAGTTCCTAATGAATAAGTTCAGATAGCACTTTCTCGGCAATTTAGAGACCTGCCTAGGATATGGCGAGGTTAAACGACCCTTGCCCAGTATGTTTCTTGAACCTGGATCATCCTGGCACTCTCAAAGTGCCAACTCTCTTGCCCTATGCCAGGTTCTTTCTGATTAAGAATGGTCTTGTTTCCCATTTGTGTAGCTGCCTTATTATGTTTGTGAAGAGCACTTTGATAATCCACTATCTCATTTGATAATCACAACAACCCAGGACTCAAGTTGCCTGTGTCACAAAGTTGTGACCTTCTTCATGAAGCCTTCCTGACATATATGGGCCCACCTCATTCAATGTGTTTAAAATGCTTTGTTTGAACCTCTCCTTCGAATTAACTAACAGTACTCTATTCCAATTTGCATTAGTTATTTTTGTCCTTGTTTTTATCTCTCCTGTTACTATACCAGTATACTTTCCTTGAGGGCTGTAACTCTTCTTTCATCTTTGTAGCTACACTCCTATCACCTAACACTTGTTTTGCATAAAGGAGCTATTTAACAAGTATTTGTTGAATTGAATTGAATTGGTTCTATACCAATTTTGAGATAAGGAAAATGGGGCACAGTGAGATTAACTGACTTATTTAGGGTCACACATTTTTCCCTCACTTTGAGTATGGAACCATAAACATCACTTATGACACTTCTGGGCTGTTCTCTCACACAGGTACAAGAAATGGGTTATTCAAGAAGTCATCTGTGGATAAAGCAGGAGCAGCAGGTGAGCCAGGATACTTCAGTCCTTGTGGAATGTTTGAGAAATGAGTCAATGGTCAGATTTGGTTCACTGCTTATCCCCGGTAGGCTTAAACCAGTCATCAAATCTAGATTTGCTGTAGCTCATGGATTAAATGTATCCATCCAGGTAAGGCTGATGTGTCCAACTCAGGTCTGAAGGATAACTCTGCTATTGGTGCTGTTGGATTGTAGGATCTTTTGCTATGACCAGCTTTGTAACCAAATCTTATGGAGGATACAGACCCCAGTTGAGTTGGCTTGTATTGCCACCTAAATATTTTTACCACCAAGAATTTGAATTTTGTCCTGATAAAGTAGTAGCATAGAGTGTTGGACTTGAAATCAGGAAGACTTGAGTTCAGAGTATTCCCCTGACACCAGCTATGTGACCCATCCAAGTCACTTAACTTCTGTTTGCCATAGTTTCCTCACATGGAAAACAAATATAAAAACTGTTGTTGTATTTGTCCATGGAAGAGGACCATGACATCAGGGAGATGATGACATGACTTGCAGCTGACTTTGATTTGAATGAGGGAGGGCTGTGCAAGGTCACTAATCTCACTTTCTCCTCCAGAGTCATCTGAGTCCAGTGGTTAGATATTCATTAGGATGATTAGGGACTGCCCAGGATTCAATGGGAGACTCTGGTCCTTTTAGGTTAAGACCTTCTCAAGTTCTCACTTTGAGCAAGGTTAACATCCATTCAATGAATAGGCCTCTTCAAAGAGTGAGTGAAAGGATGGCCCCTTTAATTAGAAGAAAAGAAAAAAAAATCAAACTGGGAGGGGAAGACCCTGAGAGTTACTGGTCAAAAGAGCAACAGTTAACATTAACATTCACTCTGAGCCTGGAGGGCACAAAATAATAGCAATTATCTCAAAAGGCTTTTGTGAGGACCAATTGAGATAACATATATGAAGTAATTTGCAAAATTAACAACACTATATAAATGCTAGTTTTTTTTCTTGGGGAAAAAATTACTCAAGAAAGGCTTCCTTTTGATCTTTTTTAATGGCTTGACAGGAGGTAAAAGGAGGAAGTCCATCATAATTCCATCTAAAAGGGATGAAGCTATGGATATAAGGCAATACATTACTATTGTCCTCTTAGGAGGCATCTTTAGCATGGTACCAATGAGGGAGGATGGAGGAGACAGAAGAAGAAAAGCAGGAGATAGTATATAAAATGTAAATGAATTGGCTATAAAACTTAGATAGATAGATAAATAGATAAATAGACAGATAAAACATTTATCATTTATTAAATACTTATTATCTATAAGGCACACTAGGCATTGGAGATACAGAAACAAGAAAACAAGATAGCCCCCACTCTCAAGAAGCATGCACTCTAACAGGGGATCTTTACATCTTTACATACCAAAGTTCAAGGGTAGCTGGTAGGGAAGAGAGAAGGAGGGCACCCATGCCCCAGCAGCAGATCTGGATTGGAGCAGGCCAGAGAATGAAGCAGAAGTAGAGAAAGAGCAGTATAGTTGGGCCTTCTCATGATACAGTGGTTCTAGGCAGGGACTCGCCAATCATTGACTACATTTCTGGACAGATTAGATTCATTCCCAGAGCATCAGGCAAACATCATCTCTACAATGTACCCACATGAAGAACAAGGTTGAGAATGAGAGATTTTCTTGGTGAGCTCCTTTGACCAATCCAAAAAAAGAGATTTAATTGTTGAACTCATGAGATTCAAAGCTTTAGTGATTGTGCTGGGAAGTTCTCATGTTTTTTATCAAGGATCCCTGTTTTAGTCCTTTGCTGGAATACAGCTGAACAAATGGTGATTTATGCCTGTAACTAGAGTCCCCACAAGTTCAGGCCTAGAGTAGAGGTGGGTGAGTGCCCTGGCCCAGCTCAAGTCAGAAATGAATCACAAGAAGCTTCATTTTCAGGAAACAACTAATCAGTTCCTCTCACCCTGCTGCTATTTGATTGCTCAGTCATTGTCCCTTGTAGTCTTTTGTTTGGTACTACCTGCTCTTAGTTTTGGCTTTTGCCTTTCCTCCACATTGTTTTCCTTTGTAATGCAGCTCTTTACATCACAACCACAGCCTGACTACTTGGTTGTGACTCCCCTTGGCATTGCCTCTTTGACAAATGTCAAGTCAAAAATAAGACTCTCAGCAGCTGCTTTGAAATATGTGCTCTTTTCACTATGTGCCTTTCAATACGTGCTTTGTTAAAAATAAATATAACCATAATAGCCTGAAAAGCCCACAACAATAATAAACATATGAGCATACAACTAAGCCTGACTACATTGTCAGGGAGTTCCAAGGGAAGTGTTATATATAGTTGCAATATAGGGAATCACCAATATAATTAAGTCAGCAAAACCTAAGTTTAAAAGGTTCAATCAATTCTTTCTCCCATGGTTGCTGGGAAGGGTTTTAAGCATAAACTGTCCCTTCCAGACACATCTTTTTGTGGCTCTTCCTTAGCCTTGAAGCATCTCCTATAGCTCATGTCCTCCTGCCCTCTTCTCACTTTTGGCCTCCTGACCCTAGTGATCCTCATAGCACTGTCTTTGATTTTTGAAGAACCTATGTTGATGTTTTCCCTTCCTTCTTGATTTCCTCTTTCCTGCCCTTCTAGATATAGACCCTTCTACTGGATATTCATTTTCTGTCTGGTCTAAAAGAATACTGGATGCTCTCTTCTCCTTTCTGCCATATTTATTTGTTTCTGTTTGTCTCTCTACCTATGGGTTCTTCAGGGCAATGGAACTGACTAGATTCTTTCTGTCTCAATCCATTTTTTTCTTGATTTTATTCTCTTTCCTCAGGACTTCATTCCTTTATACCTAGCCCACGTGAACTATCATTATGTAACAGAAAGAGCTCTAGATCCTGGGATCTTCCATATGTTTGTAGGTGACCTTGGGAAGCATGTCAAGTGACAGGATTGCATAGTGAGGAGCATACTATGCTGGAAGGCAAGAAGACCTGTATTGAATTTCTGCCTCTGACATTTAGTAGTAAATGTGTAACCAGGGAAACCATGTCACATATGTCTCTGAGTCTCAGTTTTCCCATCTGTAAAATGAGGGAGATATAAATTGGAGATTGGAATTGGAGATATAAAAATAAGAAAACAAGAGAGCCCCTACCCTCAAAAAGTTCATATTCTGATGGGAGAATACAAAACCTAAAAGGGAGATAGGTAGAGAGGACACTCATTCCCAGGCAGCAGGCCTAGGGGAACAGCAGGCTAGAGAGAGAGAGCCAGAAATGGAGAAGGAGGAGCATAGTTGGACCATCTCATGATTTTGTGGTTCCAGGCAGGAATTCACTAATCATTGACTCTGTCTCTGGGTAGCATCTTTCCCTGAGTACCACATAGACATCATCTCTACAGTATACTCAAATGAAGAAGAAATAAGGATCCAGATTACAGAATTGTTGTGAGGCTTAGATAAATGATAATATAACCCACTTTAAAGCACTAGTTAACTATTTCTTATCTTTAACTTTAAAAAATCGGTACTTGATTCAGATCTTTTGTTTATTTATTGCTTTGACTTCCAAATATTATCTATTATTAGTAAATCTCTTCTTATCTGTAGACCCTTTGTTTCCTTTTCTATAAAAATCATGGTTTGTTACTTGATGGTTGCTAAAGACCTCTTCTACCTCTAACAGTCTTTGTTCATGAAACTTTACAAATCTAGGCACTGGCCCCTAAAAGATACCCATTGACCACATGCAATCTACATTTAAAAAATAAGTTTCATGAAGAGCAATATTCTGACATATACACACTCTTTGCCACACCCAACTTCTTAGTCTAGTCAACACAATCCACTATCCTTCATTGGGATACATGATACATACTCAGAGGTAGATCTTAGAATTTCTTTGTTCCCCTCCCTCTATGAATTCCATTCTCTTCCTCCTTTTCCTTGATCTATCAGCACCCGTACCCATGCAAAATCACAGAATTTAGTCATGAGAAAAAGTATCACCCAGTTATATCTCCCAACACGAACTTAATAAAATACAAAGTCCCAAGAAATCAACAATGTTTGAGTACTATATTAGGCGTCTCTTGGATCTTTCCTTTCCTTTCTGGTCCCCCTATTTCAGGACTATTGAAAAAGTCTTTTCTCCTCTTACTCTAATCTCTGTCCTTGGTACTCTCAACTATATCCTAGCAGATTAACCTTTTTACTCTATTAACTGGCCCTTCTCAAAGCCTTTCAACAGGACTTCTCTTTCACAGAGGATAAAATGAAAACTCTTTAACTTGGCAAGCAGTTTTTCACAACCTGGCCCTAACTAACCTTTCCAGATTTATCTTATATGACTCCGTCTCATATGCCATCAGCCAAATTGGACCCTTCATTTTAAAAATATATCCCGCACTTTCTTGCCCCTGTGTCTCTTCCATATGTGGAATACCCCATTACTTAGGATCACAGGATGCAGATTTAGAGCTAGAAGAGACTTCAAAGGTCACTTTATCTATGTCGAAATTCTGCCTGTCTTTCAAGGTCAAGCGCAAATGTCATCTCCTTTATGAAGCCTTCCCTGATCTCCTAAGTTAGAAATCATCCTCCCCACCTTAGACCTCATACAATATTCTGTGCATGTTTATGTTCTCCATTTTCAGTATTATTTTATATTATAGGTACTATGACTATGTTGTATATCTTCTACTTCTCTGATTAGTACATACCTGGCTCTGTGCATTAAAAAACGTATTCAAATGTTTGTTGGAAAAATAAATGAATCTCTGATAACCATAGACCATTCAGCTTAGGGCTTTATTACATATATTTAATTACATATGCTTTAATCATATACATGTATTAAATCACATAATATATACCTCACTGCAACTTCTATGACTATTGGTTACTAGAGGAACATGGAAGAAACAGCAGGACATATAAGTCCTGGAGCCAGGAACAGGACTGGGAGGAAAATGTATGTCAGCCCTGGGACCCTCTGTAAAATAGTTTCCAGGAGGAACTGCTTATGGGAGAATGTGAAGGGAACAACATTGAGAGGGGTAAATATATAAAACAAGTGGAAAGGTAGGAAGAGCACAGATTGTGAAGGACTTCAAAAGTCAAAATATGATTTTTATATTTGATCCCAGAGGTAATAGGGAGACAATGGAATTTATTGATTAGGATAATAATATGAACAGACCTGCACTTGAGGAAAATCACTGACAGCTGAGTAGAGCATAGATTGAAATGGGGTGAAACTTGGCATAGAGATACCAAGTACAATTGAGCAGGACAAGAGGTCATGAGAGACTAAACTTGGGTTGTGGTTATGTGAACAGAAAGAAAAGAAAATATACAAGACATATTATGAAGGCAGAATATTTTAACTTGATATGGGGTTCCTATCAGAGCTATCAAAAAGCAAACTGAGGGACCTTGAGTGGTAGATTCCCTATTACTACAGGCCTTTAGGTAGAAGTTGAATGAGGAGTTGTCAGGACCATATTCCTGCTCAGGCATAGAGCTTGAACTAGCCAATCTCTGAGATGCCATCTAGCTTGGAAATTTGTTGATTCTGTGAGATATAAGAAGACTAGCTAGAAGCTAAGAAAAGTAGTAAATAGCACAGTCACTCCAGATGAACCTCATTTTTGATAAGGGTCATTAGCAGATCAGGGGAAATGTCACATATATACAGTTGCAAGTCTTGGACTGATTCTGGCACATGTCCCAATTTTCATAATAGGAAGGAAGGTGAATTCTCTAAGCTCTAGGACTGTGAGATGGATTTCAATTCCTAGAAAAATTCTAGAACCATTATTAAAGGAATGGTTTGTGAACACTTATGAAGGGAAGTAGCAATTGGGAAGGGGTATCATGATATTATCAAGAGCAGATCATGACAGACTAACATCACTTTTTCCTTTTTTTTTTTAACAAAAGGTGGGGGAATGCTATAGACAGAATGTTAGGATTTGGGGAAAGTACTGGACAAAGTCCTTCACAATACATATAGGTCGGCAAGATTTGATACAAAGGCCCGAGGTCTCCCAGCCTAGTCCTCTTTTCAGTTAGACTCCACGGTCCCTTCCACAGGTGTCTGACAAATCATTGACAAGATCCACAGGGGTTCTCCATTGTGACCTTGACCTTAAAGAGAATGGATCCAGCCTGAGAGTTCCCTATTAGA